>CM076573.1:390526212-390800156 GCA_034641835.2 Pinus albicaulis
GATATAGTTTGAAGTTTGCCGATTTGTTGACTTTTCCTTTCCATTTCTTCTCTCCACCTGTCTTCAGTCTCTTTTATCTTTGGCAAACTGCCAGGAACACAGTCTGAAATGAGATTAATTGAATATAAGCTGTCATTTATGAATTGCGTGAGATTATTCATTATATTTCCGGCCCTTGATATTGCTCTATCAGATTTCATTAATTGATGTTCCCATTCTGTAAACAAGATTTCTTTGTGTTTTTCCTCTATCCTAGGAAGATTTGCTTCTTTTCCCTTTTCTGTATCCTGCCAGTTGAGAAACTCATAAATCTTTTCATCGGCATCATCTATTTCTTGTCTAAGAGTTATGATAGTTTGGATCAAAGATGAAGTAATCTCACAAAAAGGTTCTGCTTGTGACAGTTTTGAGCAAAATTCAATTAACTGCTGAGTCAATAATTTATTAGCCTCAAGGGCTTCCGATTTGAATTCATATAACTTTGGATAATCTTTAAACTTATCCAAAGTTGCTTGAAATTCCTTTTCTTGAATCATTTTTGCCTTTTCCTCATTTTGTAACAAACTCTGTAACTTAGAAATTTCTTCATTTAGCTGCTTTTGTTTGCCTAAAAGCTTTTCATCAACCTTCTTCTTTTCTTCAGCAAGCTGTTTCTCCAATTCTTTAGACCTGAATGTCTGATCCTGTAGTTGTTGTTGCAATTGGCTGATCAGTTGCTGATTCTCCTTAGCTTTTTCTTCCAGTGAAGCTATGTGAAGATCTTTCCGAGTTATTAGTTGAGAAACTTCTACAACTTTATCCACTGTTGCAGCACTATAAGCTCCTGTATACTGGGACAATTTCGTAAGGTCTTCAAATGGATTCATTTCATTGTTCTTATAAACAATATTCATAAACTCATCTGATGGAGTAGAAAATATACCCTTTTCTGTTTTTCTTTTCTTTCTTTGTCTTTTGACAACAGCCTTATGTTTAGGGCTGTAAAATACATCCAAAGGAGGGATCTCCTCACCTTTTAATAAAGATTGCTGTTAAAACACATTTAAATATTCAATAATAGAAAAAGTAATCAAACAACGATTTTCATAACAAGAATGAATTCAGACATAGATAGTAGTACCATATGAGCTGCAAGTCTTTCTTAATGTCAATCGCAATTTGAATTCCTTCTTCTGACTCAGAAATACTTTTAAATAAAGGCAGTAGTGCAGATCCACATAAAAGCTTCGTTATCAAAATTTGGAAAACTCATTCAGCTTCTTAAACTTATGCCTCATAGCACAGAGGTGTAACTTCGTGTTTCGTGTCATATATTGGGGTAATCCTAATGATCTTTCTAAATACATGAAAGGGTCTATAAATACTAAATTAAACTAACAAACTACAAAATTAAAATGCTACTAAGTTGGTGTAACTTGATCTGGAATATCTCCTTCTATAGCCATCTGGTAATCGGTAGCATGATTCATCACTTAGGCTGTTCGTCTTTAGTCCTGAGCTGGCATATTGCAAGCATCGGCTCCACTTCTGGTGGTCGGTTAAGGCGAGAATTGAGTTGGGCATCATAGGTGGCATCCCGTATTTCGGGAATGATGCATCCGATTGCATCTGAGAGGCATTTGAGGGCAGCTCTCTGGCTGTAAGGTTTGACTAAGAACATCCAATAGGTGTCCCATGTCAAACTGTTAATTCCTGCGATTAATCTGCCAGTTTTCTCCAGCTCTGGGTAACATGACTGCTCCAATGTTTTAGCTGATGTCAATTTACCTGGGGTACATTGAGAAATCATGTTAGATAAGTAGAGAGTGTCATTAATCAATTCAACCAAATTACTTGTGGTTAATTTGCATCTGGAAACTGCCCTCTCTGCTTTCATTAACCGGGATTGCCATTCCATAAATAATATCTCTTTATGCGATTCTAGGATCTTTGGCAATTTAGCCGACTGCCCTTCCTCAGTACCTTGCCACTCAAGATAATTGGTCAATGTCTCATCGGCCTGCTCGAAGTCTGTTCTAGCATCAGCCGATTTATCACTTAGAGATATTGTTGAGTCACATAAAGGTTCTGCCTGGGCGATTTGTTGACATAATAGCTTTATCTGTGTTAATAATGCTTTGTTTATTTGTACTGCCTCTGCCCTGAATTCAGCTACCTGTGGAAGATTCTTTGTTTTCTCAAGCTGGGCTGATAGTTGAGCAATATGCTCATCTTTTATCTTCAGCATTTGTTCATTGGCTGTCTTGAGTTGTGCCAATGCCTCTGATAACTCTTTCTGCTTCTGGACTGCACTCTGATCAATCCTCTGCTTTTCTTCCTGCAATTGTTGAGTTAATTGATTATTGGTTTGCTGTTGTGTTAACAATTGCAGTTCTGCCTGCTCTGCCTTCTGCCATGCTTCTGATAGTTGCGCTTGTAATGAGAAAATATCCTGGTCTTTTGTTTTTAATAAAATACTCACCTCTGATGCCTTATCTATTGTTGCTGCCGAATAGGCTCCAGCAAATTGTGATAGTTTTGTTAGGTCGTCAGAGGGGTCAAATTCCTCCTTCCAAACTACATTGCCCGTCACCGTTTGTTCTGGGAATAGGGAAGGCTGATCAGTTCTTCTCCTCTTCCTTTGTCATTTTACCACAGCTTTGTGTTTCAGGCTATAGAGGACATCCAAGGGAGGAATTTCTTCTATCTGCAAAATAATTTGATCGGAGGGATCCTTTGGGATTATCTCTACTCCTTTAGAACTGGGTAGGCCGCTGGTTTCACCTGGAACTTGTTTTGAAGTGGTCTCCTGTGTGTCTGCTACTCTTGATGTTTCAGCTTCCTTTGGGCCCTCAGGATTGTTGATAATTGAATTGAATTGCTGCCATTCCTGGAGCAATTTGGGATTAATTTGAGTATCTTCATTTCCCTTTATGGTGCTCTGTTCCTGCTCTTTCGTCAGGGTTTCCTCTTGCACTTTCTCCTGTTCTTTTGTTGCAATCTGAGGTTCCTTAATATGTCGTTGTTCAGGCTCGCTTGATCCTGCTGCTGGGCTTGTTGCTAACAGATCTAGGGGCAGAGTTTCCAACCTATGTTCTCTAAGTCTGTTGAATTCAACTAACCCTTCATCCTGATATTTCATTCTGGCCAGCGATCTAACTTGCGACATCGACTCGGCTGAGGAGAACAGGTCATCAAAAATATCTTCTTTATGATCAAACTTTGCCAATTTGGCCTGTTCAAGGGCATTATAGGCAACTTTGTTGGGATCAAATTGCCTATTAGGGAGAGTTGCTAGAGTTAATGATTTCATCTTTGTAGCTTCTTTCTCTGCATGTTTGAGATCATTCAAGGTGTAGACACCACATCTAAGAGGAAAAGAGGGCCAAACCTGCTTCTTATTTTTCTTTAGAGTTTGTGTAACGCCCTCGGAAATAATCTGATAGGCTATCTCCCTTGCCAGCAGTTTATCAGGTATGTACAAAGGAAGAACATGAGGTTTGGCTTGACTGCCGAAAATTCTTATATAAGTAAATTTTTCCTCTGCAAACCATCTCCCTGTGCCAGTTAAATCAATCCCTGCTTGGTAGGAAACCTTGGGAGCAGGTTTATCAAAAATAGAGTAATGAATGGGTAACATGAAGCCATTGCAGATTTGGTATAAATGGTGCCTATAGGAGGTTTTCCACAATTTCTGATGGTATATGTGAATGGGCATGGGGTCTTGTGGAGTCCACCTCCAGCCGAGCACGGGAAATTTAGAATTAAAACACAGGGTGTCTAGGATATAAGCGCTGTAGTAGAATGGGGGAATAAGCCTTTCAGTAATGCGGGTCTTGTTTCTGAAATCAAGAACTGCGGTAGCTAACTTATCGGACAGTATAGTTCCCCAATCCATAATTTCACTATTACACGCTGCCTCCATCAAAGGAACCATTTCTATAGTGAAATTAGAGGAGTCGTGCAAACCCCATAATCTACACATCATGATCCCAGCATAACAATAAGGAGAACATAGAGAATCAACATAATACATACCGGAAAATTTATGCTTGTGTTTTTCCGGATTCTGCCTCCAATTTTGAATGGGTTCGGATTCAGTTTCGTTCTCATTTCGGAATTTCTCCAGAAATGCCTTGTTGTACTTCTTCTCTGGCTCAGGCAAATGATACATTTGCCTCAAATCATTAGCTTGAAATTAACCGAAGATTCTCCCGTCTCTGGTGCAGAAGGTTCTGTCTGTGATTGGGAGTTCCTCAATTGCCCACCTTACTACATTCGTATATGGGATAATTTGTTCCCGAGTTGCTATCCGATGAAGAAAAGAGTCGGCTAGGTCCTTTAAAATACCTTCAGATTTTTGAGTCGTATCTACTGTGGCTTCTACTGTTGTCACTTCAGGTTCTTCAGCTTCTATCAAATTATAGGTACTTTGCCAAGAAGTTTTGCCGAGACCTGAACATGTAGTATCAGATATCAATCCTTTCTTTTTATTTCCTGGATCAGTGATGGCTTGTTTTATGGCTGGCGAAGCGGAAGCGTTTGCAGTTTTCTTGGACTTCTTCCCCATTTTGATTGCATCTATTAGCTTGGAAGAATTCTGCACAGGAGTAAAAATAAGCGTAACACAGAGAATTGGCAGAGAAAACCAAATACGAGCGAAATATATTGATTAATGCATGATGAAGAATTAACTTAAGGTGGTCGTGGATCCAATCCGTGAAAAGATTTTAGACTTACTATTTCATTAAATGGCCGTAAAAACCTGTCAATCTTTTAAATGTCCATCACGTCGTTTATTGGTGGAATGATTTGTTTTAAGCGTGCCTTGGCCGTTTTGGCGGTTGAGCGCAGGTGAATCTCTATTAGAAAGATAAGGCTTTTAATACGAATTAATCGTAATATCCCCGTTTTAACAACTTTTTTGAAGTTCGTGTTTTTGGCTTTATCGCATCGCATCAGGGCGAAAAGGCGCTTTTGTTATATTGGCATCTCTTGGAATCCTCGTTCGCCGATAGCGATATCGCATCGCATCGGGAGCATTAACTGGGGCTCTTTTTAAAAGCATGCATGGTATATCGCCGATCGCCTATTGCGTGTTATCGCATCGGAGCAAACCAATGGTTTTTAAGTTATGCCTCCTTTGTCATTGCGATATGCGATCTTGCGATCGCTTTATCGCAATGATAAAAGATTTAATTATTTATATCATAAATCCATTATTGGTTTGTCAAAAAGGTAACTTTGTAATGTTTTCATTTCGTTTTCGGACCTTTTTGAATAATACAAAATTGATACCAATTAAAACTAAAAGGGACCCATTTCATATTATAGTGTTGTGAATAAAAATTATATGAAATGGGGGGGGTTGTTGTAGAGGACAACAATTGGCGATTCGCTGGAAGAAACAGTTATCTCTGAAAAGTATGGAAATACTTAAACTTTTTCAAAATAGAGTTTCAATCAAAGGGGAAAATTCTAATATAACTAAGTATATATGCATTCCAAATAAAATGAAACTATTTTTTGCTAATTTCCTCTCTTTGTTTAAAATTAGATACATTCTAAGTTTTAAATAGGCCTCTATTGGTTTATAATGATAAAACAGAAAACCTTTCCAAAGCAGCTTTTATAGTTAACTCGTCTGTCATAGGTAGAGCCTCTGCTGCCAGCAAACATTCATAGTTCTGACAGGGATACCTTTTAACCATGTTATTGTCCATTATCCCATCCATTTGAGAGTATGATTAACAGAATGAATTCAAAATATGCTTTCATATTTTGTATTTCTTTTTACTTTTTCTGTTATTTCTAAGATAAAAAGCCATTGTCCTGGTTTGGTGGCCAGCTGTTTGACAATGCCATTCACTAGTAGTAATCTAACCGAACAAGCTGGCTCGTGATGAGACCCCTTGTCTTATAATTCTAAGCCATTACCCTGTTTTGGTATGCAGTATTGGTAATGTCGGTTAAATTATTTCCCTATGATCATGGTAAGCAGGCTTGTAATAAGACCTCTTATCTTTTATATCAAAAATTTTTAGAATTACACTCTGAGTAATCATAAACTTTTGGTGAATGGGATGGACAATTTTCTCCTTAAGAGTAAATGGATGACAGGGTAAGAGTTGAATATGCTGAAATTGGATTAGTTTCTGTTTTGATATTGATAACCTTTTTGTTAACCAATTTAAAAACATAAAATGATTTTTTAATACTTCTAAACTTTGAGAAGAGTTCGCAAAAATTGAAGGGTGGCTTCAGAATGCAATTATACCTAGTTTCCTAGAAATCGTTCCTCTTGTTTAAGACTTCTATTTATTTAAAAGTGAATATCAACAATCCTTTCTTTTGAGCAACTTTTAAATACAGCAAAGGTCAATGGAAGATACCTTACAACTTTATTTCCTAATGGTCCTAAAAACATAAATCCTACTTAGAACTAAAGGAGAAGGGGTTACCTTCTCAATTGAAGAATTTCTTTAAGATGAGGCCATTAACAGGAAGAGAGTCCCTCTTTCCTGATAGATATTGTAACATGAATGTCGAATGGCCTATCTTCTCACTGATCTGAAATGGTCCAAGCCACATCTTTTGGAACTTGGTGTGTTTACCTTTATCCTCATGGGCTTTATCCCATTTCAGAACTAGATCACCAACCTGCAACTGTTTAGAACTGGATGAAGCTGAATCAAATGATTTTTTGATTATCTGCTGATGTTTTGCATGAGTAATTTTTGCCTTTTCTCTTTCTTCTTCTAATTTTAAAATTTGATCATGTCTAAGTTGGATAGAAGAAGAGGGGCTTTCTTCAATAAACTGCACTAGGGCTAGAGAAGGAAGTGCTAGATTGGTTGGTAGTATTGCTTCTTTCCCATATACAAGATTGAATGGAGAAGTACCTATGGAGGCCTTCTGTGTTATTCTATCTACCCATAGTGCGAATATTAAAGATTTATGCCAATTTTTATGATTCTGTTCAATAGTTCGCTTAATGATTTTAAGGAGATTTTTATTGGTAGATTCTGCTAGACCATTACCCCGGGGATAATAATTTGCAGAATATTTCAGTTTAAAACCTCTTTTAATAGCGAACTCAAACATGGCATTACCAGAAAAATAAGATGCATTATAAAAAACAAGAGCATTTGGGACACCAAACCTGGTAATGATGAATTGATCTATAAATTCTATAATTCCTTCAGAGTTTGTTGTTTTTAACGGAATTGCTTCAACCCACTTGGTAAAGTAATCAGTAGCAGTAAGGATATACTTATGTTGTTTGGAAGACTGTGGAGAAATTTCCCCAACGATATCCAATCCCCATTGTTCAAAAGGTTGCTCAATGTTGACTAGTTGCAAAGGGAAAGCTGATTTTCTTTGTCTTCCACTGGAGGTTTGACAACTTTGGCATTTCCTTACATATTCGTGAGTATCTCTGAATAAAGTGGGCCAATAATACCCAGCATGAATGATTTTGTGAGCTGTTGTGTCAGCTCCAAAATGTCCTCCGGCTGGCCCATCATGTAGCTCCCGCAAAACCTTTTGTGCTTCAAGTTTCTCTAGGCATCTTAATAAAACTGAATCATAGTTTTGTCTAAAAAGTACATCATCAATGATTATGAAGTTTTTTGCTTTTAATCTAATGGCCCGTTTTTTTTTATAAGAAATATTAGGAGGTGCATATCCATTTTTCAAATAAAAGATTAAATCTGCGTATTGAGATTCAGAATTGGTAATACTTATCTGATTGATTTCTTCCATATGTTCCGTATCACCTGATTCCGGAATGTTGGATGCTCCTGCTAACAACCTGCAAAAACCTTGACCCCTCACAATCTTTGCTGGCTTGATTTCCAAGTCATACTCTTGAAGTGCTGTAACCCAATTGGCCCTTTTTTCACCTAATTCCCTTTGGATTAGTAATTGTCTTACTGCAGAAAAAGGAACTATAACCTTTGTATGAGCTTTTAAAAGGAAGGGCCTATAGTGTTTAATGGATTTATACACAGCAAAGGCTTGTTTTTCAACTTCGGAGTAATTTAGTTCTGCACCCTGGAAATTTGAACTAAAAAATGAAATTGGTGCTTCCAGGTCATGATCATTAATCTGAGTGAGTACTGCTGCATAAGATGAATCGGATGCGATAGTATACAATGTGAAATGATTAGAAAAATTGGGAGTGTTTAAAGCGGGGGCATTGATTATTGATTGTTTGATTAAATCAAATGCTTCCTTTTCCACAGATCCCCATTTAAACACAGAATTTTTCTTAATCATGTTTTGTAATGGTAAAATGATCTGAGAAAAATCAGGAACAAATCTTTTGACAAAGTTGATCTGACCTAAAAAAGACTGCATGGATTTTTTATTATGAGGAAATGGGATTTCAGAAATTTCTTTAATCCTGTCAGGATCAATATAAATACCATCTTTGGAAACAATAAAACCCAGGAGCTTTCCTCGATCAAGAGCGAAGAAGGATTTTTTAGGATTGAGTGAGATACCATACCTTTTGCAGCGTTGAAAAATTTGATTTAAGTCACACAAATGATTGGATCTCTTTTTAGAAAATACAGTAATATCATCTAGGTAGACAACTATTGTTTTATTAATCAATCCTTTGAAAGCGATATCCATCGCTCTTTGGAATGTGGCTCCTGCATTAATAAGTCCGAAAGGCATTTTCTGATAAGCATAAGTTCCCCATTTTGTTCTGAATGTGGTTTTAAGTCTGTCATCAGGATGAACCAAAACTTGGTTATATCCTAAAAAACCGTCTAAAAAGGACATTAATTCAGAGCCTGCTACTGATTGGAGTATCTGCTCCATAGTAGGTAATGGGAAGTTATCTTTGAGGCTTGCTTTATTCAGATTTATGAAATCTATACAAATCCTAATGTCGCCATTTTTCTTTCTGACAGGCACCATATTAGAGACCCAGTTTGAGTGCCGAACGGGAAAAATAATCTTAGCTTTCAAGAGTTTATTGAGTTCTGATTTTATTTGACTCTCTAAGTTCGGATGTATTTTCCTTAATTTCTGCTGAACTGGTTTCTAATCGGGAAGCATTGGAATGGTATGCTGGATAATAGTTGTATCATATGTCTTTAAATCGTCATATTTCCAAGCAAAAACATGTTTATGTTTCTTTAAGAGTTTAATGAATGCTTCCTTTTCTTCTACAGAAAGTCCTAATCCTAGATTAACGTTTTGAGGATTTTGTTCAGTGCCAAGGTTTATCAATTCAAACTTTAAAGTAGAGCTTTGGAGCTTTGGATTGGTCACAGGTTTAAATCTGTCTTTAATATCATAAAGATCCTCAAGCTTCACCACAGGCTTTGGAATTGAATTTTCCTCGGATTTACCTCTCATTTGAAGGTCATGTTTTCTTTCCTCAATGATCTGGTCATCATAGGACTTTTCTGAAGTCAAAAATTGTAAAATGTCTTCATCGTGATTAAATACTCTCCAATTAGTGACATTGTCAGGAATTGTCGGCCTAAAAATTAATTCTATTGAAAATCTGGGCTATAATCTTCGGAGGGTATGAGTCTGGAAGCAACATTGGCTAGCAAGTCTGCTGCTGAATTTTGAGACCTAGGGATAGAAGAAATATTGAATGCAGAAAAGTGCGTGGTGAGTTCTTGTACCAGCGATTGATAATGTTTGAGGTGATTTGAAAGACAATGAATTTTATTTCTCACCTGTTTGACAATAATTTCAGAATCACCGAATACTTTCAAATATTGCACTTTAAGGCCAATTTCTTTATAGAGACCTTGGACTAAGGCTTCATACTCGGCTGTGTTGTTTGTGCATTCAAATTCTAACCTACAGGACAGCATTGTTTTTTCTCCTTGCGGGCTAACCAAGATACACCCTGCTCCCGAACCTTCGTTAGATTTGGAGCCATCAAAATATAAAGACCAAAATAAAGAAGTATTAACAATTTTATTTACAGAATTCTCAGTAACATTAACACATCTTGAACTGTCAGTTTGTGAAAATTTTTCAATTTGTGATGTAAAAGTGTTTACTAAGAACGGAGATGGTTGGGCAATATAATTGCCGAAGAATGATTCAGAAAAATAATTTCCCAATATGTTATTATTAAATGCAATTGGTTGATTCTCTTGTTCAAATTCTGTAACAGTATGGGTCATGTGTTTCTCCCGATTAATTTTTATTTGATTTGGCTTTCCCCTATAGGGAAGCCACATATGAGACCAATCGGTAGAACTATATCCATGGAGCTTTTCAGACCAATCCCTACTCAAAATTAAACCATAAAACTCAGGTATATCAGCGATTAGAATATCGATTCTTTGAACTACTCGTGGATCAGATGCTAACCTGATAGTAACAGAATTTATTTCCCCTAAGACTTGGACTTTGGTTCTATCTAACTGCACAATGTGAATTGAAGACTTTTGGGGTTCTATGTTCAGTTTAGAACAAACTGAAGCTGGCATTATATTAGATGATTCCCCTGAGTCAATTAAACAGTTGTGTAGATTTCGATTGTAAATTTCAAAGGTTAAGAGGAAAGGTGGGGTATGGGAATTTGATCTGTCTCCGATTAGAATCGTATCAGTAGCCTCAATTCTACCAGAAGGTGGTTGTCCTGAATCATTTGCAGCTTTAGCACTAGGAAGAGGCGAGGAAGGTACTGCATTTAGTTCCTTAAGAAGCAATTTCTGTTGATGTTTTAATTTACTGAGTTCAAACATGGTGATGTTTGCCTTAGTCTTTTTCATGTCATCAATAATATTGTAATCCATTGAATCCGATATTACCAACGTCTTTGATGTTGAAGGTATATTTGAAGACGATGGTTGGTTTTGAGGGACTGTTGCAGTCGGCTTCCTTGTAGGTGCCTTTTCCTTTGCAGTATTAGTACCTGCACTCCTTTTCTTGGAACTTGCTTGGATAGGTTCAGGGGTAATTTTACTCCTAGTAGTCACAGGAAAAGCTTCTTGTTCAGTCTCGGTGTCGGAGTTTGGCAATATGAAGTCCCACATTCCATGGCATTCAACGACTTCCTCTTCTTCAATTTCATCGGATGATGTAATTGTTTCATCTTCTTCATCTTCCTCAGGGTCTGAATCTGCATTGGATATAACATTTGGTGGTTTTGACTCATTCTTCTTAAAATTCCTAAATGGTTTCTTTGTTGAAGTTTCTGCTACTTGCTTTTTGATTTCAACCATTTCATTTGACATTTTTTTGAGGACCTTTTGAAGACCCTCCATATCGTATGGATCTTTGGTGTTTTTCTTCTTTGAATCGTCCTTGAAAGACACTTTCTTGGATTTCCTATCTTCGAGAGCAGCTTTCTTTTCCAAAGCGGTTATACGTTTTTCCACAGCGATGGCCTCTTTCATGTTTTCGAGCAGAGTTGGTTTCGCAGCCCTATCAACAAAAATGGCTATATTTGAAGGTAAGGCTATGATATACCATTCGCTTCTAACTTGTTCACTTGGCTTGGAATCGGTGGGAATTTTATTCAAGAGCTTATTGAATCGGGAGTTAAACTCCTTAATTGGTTCTCTTGACTCAATTCTTAGATTTGAAAGATCATTAATGAGCGTGGCCAAGGATCTATCGTCGCCATATTTGGTAAGAAACTGTTCCTGAAAGATATTCCAACTGGTAATGGATCTAGAGGGTAAGGAAAAATACCAAGACCCAGCTGATCCTTGTAACGTGTAGGGAAAAAGTCTCACTACAACATCTTCTTGTGTTACTCCTTTTAGATTAACTGACAACATGAAATTATTTATGTGTTCCTCAGCTAATGTTCCAGCATCTGGATTAAACTTTGGTAACCATTTCTCAGGATAATCTGGTAATGGATGTAATGGTGCAGGCATAGTGACTGCACCAGGACTATTCCATGGGTTTTGAGCCATCTTAGAAGTACCAACGTTCGAATGTGATGGTCTAGGTGATTTGGGAGGAGGTAATAATAAAGACTGTAAAGGTTGTGATGTTGAAGGTGGTGACCCCTGGTGAACAGTAATATGTAATGGGGAAGTGGGTGTTTGACTTCGCACTGGAGATGATGAGATGGAAGATGATGGAGAAAAGGTCTCACTATCAGAACCTTCAGTGTTCTTTTTTTCCTTTTTCCTTCGGGGTAAAGGTAACTCAGCTGGTTCAATGCCAAGTTTTTCGCTTTGAAGTCCGGTGAGATGATGAGGTAGGTGGAATTGCGAAGTCTGACTGCCTTGAGATACTTCAGATCTCTGAGGTGATATGGAAAAGCCTTGAAGTTTCTGGATGATAGACTGAACTTCAGGGGACTCCGGACTTAAATGTTCTGAAGTATGGTGTGATTGAGCAGTGATAGTTGATCCCTCTTCTTCTCATTTGGACACTGGTAATTCATAATGCAAACGGGAGGTCTGAGGTGAGGTGGAGGGTGATTTACTCTGAGAATGGTCTATAGGTTTTGATTTACTCGCCATTCATAGTTGACAAGGCCCTCCTTCTAGCGCCAAAAATGTTGATGCCCTGAAAATCGTTACATCAACATTGGGGGATAACCACCCGGTCCGGACCTTAAACAGCTCCTTTTCCGTTTGGGATGGTGGCTCCGACTGGATATAATGGGACCAGTTTCCCGATAAAGAATAGAAATGGGTGAATGAGTGATTGGTTTAATAATAAGTGATAATGAATGGAGTACTTAATCTATAAACAAAAATATAAATGACTATTTTATCCCGGGAAGCTTCTATTCTTAAGTGCAACGTTTGATGATCTGTGTTTTTCAATAGGCATATAGATGACACTATTCAATAAACAAAGATATTCATTTAAATAATAATTACTTCATTCAATTAGTTGAATGAAGTAATTGATAAAACATTGTTACACTTATCTTTATATTACTGATACGTAAATGATTGAAATAATAGCAACTGTAAACATCCAATAGTGGAAAGTATAAAGATTGCTGTTAAAACACATTTAAATATTCAATAATAGAAAAAGTAATCAAACAACGATTTTCATAACAAGAATGAATTCAGACATAGATAGTAGTACCATATGAGCTGCAAGTCTTTCTTAATGTCAATCGCAATTTGAATTCCTTCTTCTGACTCAGAAATACTTTTAAATAGCAAGTGAGTACATCCATATGCTTCGTTATCAAAATTTGGATATGTTGGTCCAAGCTTTCATAAAAGAATGCCTCAAGTACGTAGTGCAACTTCGTGTTTCAATCATATACAAACTTACGAATTCCTAAATACATGGTATGGTCTATAAATACTAAATTAAACCACAACCACAAACAAATGTTACTAACTCCTTGATCTGAATATCTCCTCTATGGCAACTGTAATCTATGAAGAATTTGAATCATCACTTAGGCTGTTCGTCTTTAGTCTTGAGCTGGCATATTGCAAGCATCGGCTCCACTTCTGGTGGTCGGTTAAGGCGAGAATTGAGTTGGGCATCATAGGTGGCATCCTGTATTTCGAGAATGATGCACCCGATTGCATCTGAGAGGCATTTGAGGGCGGCTCTCTGGCTGTAAGGTTTGACTAAGAACATCCAATAGGTGTCCCATGTCAAACTGTTAATTCCTGCAATTAATCTGCCAGTTTTCTCCAGCTCTGAGTAACATGACTGCTCCAATGTTTTAGCCGATGTCAATTTACCTGGATTACATTGGGAAATCATGTTAGATAAGTAGAGAGTGTCATTAATCAATTCAACCAAATTACTTGTGGTTAATTTGCATCTGGAAACTGCCCTCTCTGCTTTCATTAACTGGGATTGCCATTCCATAAATAATATCTCTTTATGCAATTCTAGGATTTTTGGCAATTTAGCCGACTGTCCTTCCTCAGTACCTTGCCACTCAAGATAATTGGTCAATGTTTCATCGGCCTGCTCGAAGTCTGTTCTAGCATCAGCCGATTTATCACTTAGAGATGTTGTTGAGTCACATAAAGGTTCTGCCTGGGCGATTTGTTGACATAACAACTTTATCTGTGTTAATAATGCTTTGTTTATTTGTACTGCCTCTGCCCTGAATTCAGCTACCTATGGAAGATTCTTTGTTTTCTCAATCTGGGCTGATAGTTGAGCAATCTGCTCATCTTTTATCTTCAGCATTTGTTCATTGGCTGTCTTGAGTTGTGCCAATGCCTCTGATAACTCTTTCTGCTTCTGGACTGCACTCTGATCAATCCTCTGCTTTTCCTCCTGCAATTGTTGAGTTAATTGATTATTGGTTTGCTGTTGTGTTAACAATTGCAGTTCTGCATGCTCTGCCTTCTGCCGTGCTTCTGATAGTTGTGCTTGTAATGAGAAAATCTCCTGGTCTTTTGTTTTTAATAAAAGACTCACCTCTGATGCCTTATCTATTGTTGCTGCCGAATAGGCTCCAGCAAGTTGTGATAGTTTTGTTAGGTCGTGAGAGGGGTCAAATTCCTCCTTCCAAAATACATTGCCCGTCACCGTTTGTTCTGGGAATAGGGAAGGCTGATCAGTTCTTCTCCTCTTCCTTTGTCCTTTTACCACAGCTTTGTGTTTTGGGCTATAGAAGACATCCAAGGGAGGAATTTCTTCTATCTGCAAAATAATTTGATCGGAGGGATCCTTTGGGATTATCTCTACTCCTTTAGAACTGGGTAGGCCGTTGGTTTCACCTGGAACTTGTTTTGAAATGGTCTCCTGTGTGTCTGCTACTCTTGATGTTTCGGCTTCCTTTGAGCCCTCAGGATTGTTGATAATTGAATCGAATTGCTGCCATTCCTGGAGCAATTTGGGATCAATTTGAGTATCTTCATTTACCTTTATGGTGCTCTGTTCTTGCTCTTTCGTCTGGGTTTCCTCTTGCACTTTCTCCTGTTCTTTTGTTATAACCGGAGGTTCCTTAGTATGTCGCTGTTCAGGCTCGCTTGATCCTGCTGCTGGGCTTGTTGCTAACAGATCTAGGGGCAGAGTTTGCAACCTCTGTTCTCTAAGTCTGTTGAATTCAACTAACCCTTCATCTTGATATTTCATTCGGGCTAACGATCTAACTTGGGACATTGACTCGGCTGTGGAGAACAGGTCATCAAACATATCTTCTTTATGATCAAACTTTTCCAATTTGGCCTGTTCAAGGGCATTATAGGCAACTTTGTCGGGATCAAATTGCCTGTTAGGGAGAGTTGCTAGAGTTAATGATTTTATCTTTGTAGTTTCTTTCTCTGCATGTTTGAGATCATTCAAGGTGTAGACACCACATCTAAGAGGAAAAGAGGGCCAGACCTGCTTCTTATTTTTCTTTAGAGTTTGTGTAACGCCCTCAGAAATAATCTGATAGGCTATCTCCCTTGCCAGCAGTTTCTCAGGTATGTACAAAGGAAGAACATGAGGTTTGGCTTGGCTGCCGAAAATTCTTATATAAGTAAATTTTTCCTCTGCAAACCATCTCCCTAAGCCAGTTAAATCAATCCCTGCTTGGTAGGAAATCTTGGGAGCAGGTTTATCAAAAATAGAGTAATGAATGGGCAACATGAAGCCATTGCAGATTTGGTATAAATGGTGCCTATGGGAGGTTTTCCACACTTTCTGATAGTATATGTGAATGGGCATGGGGTCTTGTGGAGTCCACCTCCAGCCGAGCATGGGAAATTCAGAATTAAAACACAGGGTGTCCAGGATATAAGCGCTGTAGTAGAATGGGGGAATAAGCCTTTCAGTAATGCGGGTCTTGTTTCTGAAATCAATAACTGCGGTGACTAACTTATCGGACAGTATAGTTCCCCAATCCATAATTTCACTATTACACGCTGCCTCTATCAAAGGAACCATTTCTATAGTGAAATTAGAGGAGTCGTGCAAACCCCATAATCTACACATCATGATCCTAGCATAACAATAAGGAGAACATAGAGAATCAACAGAATACATACCGGAAGATTTATGCTTGTGTTTTGCCGGATTCTGCCTCCAATTCCGAATGGGTTCGGATTCAGTTTCGTTCTCATTTCGGAATTTCTCTAGAAATGCCTTGTTGTACTTCTTCTCTGGCTCAGGCAAATGATACATTTGCCTCAAATCATTAGCTTGAAATGAACCGAAGATTCTCCCATCTCTGGTGCAGAAGGTTCTGTCTGTGATTGGGAGTTCCTCAATTGCCCACCTTACTACATCCGTATATGGGAGAATTTGTTCCCGAGCTGTTATCCGATGAAGGAAAGAGTCGGCTAAGTCCTTTAAAGTACCTTCAGATTTTCGAGTCGTACCTACTGTGGCTTCTACTATTGTCACTTCAGGTTCTTCAGCTTCTATCAAATTATAGGTACTTTGCCAAGAAGTTTTGCCGAGACCTGAACATGTAGTATCAGATATCAATCCTTTCTTTTTATTTCCTGGATCAGTGATGGCTTGTTTTATGGCTGGCGAAGCGGAAGCGTTTGCAGTTTTCTTGGACTTCTTCCCCATTTTGCTCGCATCTATTAGCTTGGAAGAATTCTGCACAGGAGTGAAAATAAGCGTAACACAGAGAATTGGCAATGAAAACCAAATACGAGCGAAATATATTGATTAATGCATGATGAAGAATTAACTTAAGGTGGCCGTGGATCCAATCCGTGAAAAGATTTTAGACTTACTATTTCATTAAATGGCCATAAAAACCTGTCAATCTTTTAAATGTCCATCACGTCGTTTATTGGTGGAATGATTTGTTTAAGCGTGCCTTGGCCGTTTTGGCGGTTGAGCGCAGGTGAATCTCTATTAGAAAGATAAGGCCTTTAATACGAATTAATCGTAATATCCCCGTTTTAACAACTTTTTTGAAGTTCGTGTTTTTTGGCTTTATCGCATCGCATCAGGGCGAAAGGCGCTTTTGTTATATTGGCATCTCTTGGAATCCTCGATCGCCGATAGCGATATCGGATCGCATCGGGAGCATTAACTGGGGCTCTTTTAAAAGCATGCATGGTATATCACCGATCGCCTATTGCGTGTTATCGCGTCGGAGCAAACCAATGGTTTTTAAGTTATGCCTCCTTTGTCATTGCGATATGCGATCTTGCGATCGCTTTATCGCAATGATAAAAGATTTAATTATTTATATCATAAAGCCATTATTGGTTTGCCAAAAAGGTTTTTTTTGTAATGTTTTCATTTCGTTTTCGGACCTTTTTGAATAATACAAAAAATTGATACCAATTAAAAATAAAAGGGACCCATTTCATATTAAAGTGTTGTGAATAAAAATTATATGAAATGGGGGGGTTGTTGTAGAGGATCCTAAAGAAGAAAAACAAGCAACAGAAGAAGATGATGGTGATTTTTGTCCTTCTACATCGAATGGAAATAATATAGATAGTGGATCCTATTAGTTCCAGTCTTCGCAGCCTGTTACCAGAGATCAACATGAGCTCTTACTATGTCTGGTTTTGTTAGATGTTTTGCACATGATTTTCAGCACAAAACATGTCACAAGTGTGTCCATCAAAAGAATCTCGGAAAAATATTTCCAACGGTATATCACACTCTCATAACCGGTTTCTGGATTAGAAGATATGATCAAAATGAATGAGTGATTCTTGGTTATGCATGTTTTGAGGTCAGTTGCTGCACACAATGACAAGTTTAGTACAAAATCAGTTTGTGAAATAATGGTGAGGAATTTTTCAAAAGTGAAAGAGGTTTTTGTTCATAACATTCCAAATAACAAAAACCTCCTTCAGTTTATGCACAGGTGCAACTATGTGGGAGATATACAATGATATTTGGAGCCTACATTAAAACAAAGCAAAATTTTCATATTTTTTACTGTTTTAGTCATTTTAGTGCAGAGCCATTTTACAGCATATGGAAAGTAATTTTGAAAAACCCAAAGATTTTTTTGTTACCCATGAGCCATATAACAAAAACCTCTTTCAGTTTATTCAAAGGTGTCACGGATTGGGATATGTGACTAGATCTTTACAGCTCATTTTCACATATTTAAATTTTTAATGATTTCCTGTTTTAGAGATGATTTTGTGGAACATATTTCGAGAAATTGGAAACGAATTTTCCAAATTTGAGCGAGGTTTTTCTCCAAAATGAACTTATCTACAAAAACCTCTTTCATTTTTGTAACAGGTGCTATGGTTTGGGAGATACAAGTTCATCTTCAACACCTATTTTCAGAAATTCGGCCCAAGTTTAAAGTAACTGATTCTATTTTTAAGAAAATGGTTGAGCTCAATTCCCTTAGTACAAGGATGAGAAAATGTATATATTTTATGAGTTTCATAGTGTAGGGGTTGGATTTTTGTAGCAGAGTGAGGCTGCTATTGTTGTAACAGTTTGACAGAGAATTAATGAAATGATGCAGCTCTGATTCATGAGATTCATGTGGTGTGAGTTTTGCATATGTCTTTCTTTCTGTTTCATATGTATCTTGTTATGTTTTACTATTCATTCATAATCATTTCTAGTTGAATGTTTTTAAGTAAGAAAGTTAGAATCCATTTTATTGCTCTGCCTTGGGAAAACGTTCATTTTATGTGTACCTTCTTCTGTCTGAAAAGGATTCATTATGTATGCCCTTTTCGGCCTCTCAGCAGTCTTTCCACTCCATATAATTTCAATTTGAATGCTTAAGCTCTTGCCTATCTTGCCTCATGAGATAATCTGCGTCTTTCATTTAATCTCTACTCTTGCTGTCTTTGCCCCATACAGCCCAGAAAACCCCGTCATTTATTAAAAACCTCATTCATATCTATTTACTAGCCTAAAATCAGTTCCCATTTTAAGTCATCTCGCACCTTATTGCTCATTTTATCGAGATTGACTGGAGAGAGCCCTCTCCTGTCCTCGTAGGGCTAGCTACGAGGCTGAGCATGGTTTGATGTTGCCTTGAGTCTTACCTTATTTCAGCCTAAGGTAGATTTGAGCGCCAACATAGTGGCGACCATACTGGGGAGAAACTTAAAACGTTTACTTGTTATAGACGGAGTCTGAAGTCACGCCAGGTAGCCTTCGAAACGCTTTTGTTATGCATAAGCGAAGTAGATAAACGCTGCTTCAGTCGATCTCTGGTTTAACTTGTAATCGTAGCATTTAACTTGTGAATTGCCCCAGTATATGTATTAAGTTTCAGATCTGATTGTTGATGGTGGACAACGGTCAGACACATATGAAGGCTGAAACATTCACCTGGCGACTCCAACTCAATCCAGAGATTCCAGTGCTCACTGATCCATTCATGCAATGGTAGGGTATGTGGCAGACCCTATGCTTTGTGAAGTTTTAAAAGAAGTTAGAGATTGGTTAGTGGATTTTGAAATTAATGAAGCATTTTTCAGTGCCGTGCTTCAATTTTTGAGATCTCCAAAGTTTCCTGCTGAAGCTAAAACTGGTTTCTTTGAGTTAGTTGTTGAAAAGTTTGAGAAGGAGATTCAGTATTTAAATGATCAGATCCAATCATATGAATTTCGAGATCCCAAAAAGTTCTTGGAAACTCTCCCTCCTTCAAAACAAGAAACAATAGAACTGCCTGTGGATGTTTGCATTGACAGTGTGCAGCTGGAAGTATGTATTGCAGAGTTGGGGCAGCAAACAGAGTCTGGCTTTTGCGATCCTATTGCAACATATATGGAAATTTTTTTTAGTCTGAATGATAGATCAAACTGTCTTTTACATAACCAGACTCATTATGTGCATGTATGGCTGCCAGCAATTACATCTGTGTCCTGGTGGAAGCACTTTCAAGCAACATCCTTGTCACATTTACTTGATTGGTTGATCTGGCATTACAGTGTTACTTGATCTATTGGTTTTGCAGCAAAGTAGGAGAGATTTGTAAATAAATAAGCTGCCAAAGGCAACATTTCAGTTTCCGGTATTTGCTTATGTACAAGTTGCAGTATGTATATGTTTTTGGATTGGTATGAGTAGTTTGGTTTGCAGTTGTTTGACTCCATGCCCAAAGGATAAGGCACTAGTCTGCTCTCCCAAATTTCTGCTGTTCTTGGCACCTCCAAGGAGCTACCATCCCCATTGGAGCCAATGTTAGTTCCAGTCTTCGCAGCCTGTTACCAGAGATCAACATGAGCTCTTACTATGTCTGGTTTTGTTAGATGTTTTGCACATGATGTTCAGCACAAAACATGTCACAAGTGTGTCCATCAGAAGAAGCTCGGAAAAATATTTCCAACGGTATATCACACTCCCATAACCGGTTTCTGGATTAGAAGATATGATCAAAATGAATGAGTGATTCTTGGTTATGCATGTTTTGAGGTCAGTTGCTGCACACAATGACAAGTTTAGTACAAAATCTGTTTGTGAAATAATGGTGAGGAATTTTTCAAAAGTGAAAGAGGTTTTTTTTCATAACATTCCAAATAACAAAAACCTCCTTCAGTTTATGCACAGGTGCAACTATGTCGGAGATATACAATGATATTTGGAGCCTACATTAAAACAAAGCAAAATTTTCATATTTTTTTATTGTTTTAGTCATTTTAGTGCAGAGCCATTTTACAGCATATGGAAAATAATTTTGCAAAACCCAAAGAGGTTTTTGTTAACCACGAGCCATATAACAAAAACCGCTTTCAATTTATTCAAAGGTGTCACGAATTGGGATATGTGACTAGATCTTTACAACTCATTTTCACAGATTTAAATTTTTAATGATTTCCTGTTTTAGAGATGATTTTGTGGAACATATTGCGAGAAATTGGAAACGAATTTTCCAAATGTGAGAGAGGTGTTTCTCCAAAATTACCTTATCTACAAAAACCTCTTTCAGTTTTGTAACAAGTGCTATCGTTTGGGAGATACGAGTTCATCTTAAACACATATTTTCAGAAATTCGGCCCAAGTTTAATGTAAGTGATTCTATTTTTAAGAAAATGGTTGAGCTCAATTCCCTTAGTACAAGGATGAGAAAATGTATATATTTTATGAGTTTCATAGTGTAGGGGTTAGATTTTTGCAGCAGAGTGAGGCTGCTATTGTTGTAACAGTTTGACAAAGAATTAATGAAATGATGCAGCTCTGATTCATGAGATTCATGTGGTGTGAGTTTTGCATATGTCTTTCTTTCTGTTTCATATGTATCTTGTTATGTTTTACTATTCATTCATAATCATTTCTAGTTGAATGCTTTTAAGTAAGAAAGGCAAAATCCATTTTATTGCTCTGCCTTGGGAAAGCGTTCAGTTTATGTGTACCTTCTTGCATGCGAAAGGATATAGCATTTAATGCCCTTTTCAACTTTCTTGAACAGTCTTTACATTCCACATTATTTCAAATTTAATTGTTAAAATTCACTCCTATCTTTCCTTATGGAATAATCTGTGCCTTTGATTAAATCTCTGCTCTTGCTGTCTTTGCCCCATACAGCTCAGAAAACCCAGTCATTTATTAAAAACCTCATTCATATCTATTTACTAGCCTAAAATCAGTTTCCCATTTTAAGTCATCTCGCACCTTATTGCTCATTTTATCGAGATTGACTGGAGAGAGCCCTCTCCTGTCCTTGTAGGGCTAGCTATGAGGCTGATCTTGGTTTGATGTTGCCTCGAGTTTTTCCTTCTTGACTGAGCGGTCGGCGCCCAGAATCATCCAATGAAGAACCTGAAGATGATTTATCAGAGAAAGCTCCATCCAGATATGTTCAAAAGAATCATCCTGAATCTCAAATTTTGGGAAACAAGGAATCAGGTGTACAAACAAGGAGGACTCTTATGGGATCTTCTAGCTATTTGGCATTCCTATCCACAATTGAACCCCAAAATGTCAATCAAGCTAGCAAAGATGAATGTTGGATTCAAGCCATGAATGAAGAGCTTGATCAAATTGAAAAGAATCACACGTGGGAATTGGTACCAAGACCACATGATAAAAATGTCATTGGAACCAAATGGATATTCAAGAACAAGTTAAATGAAAATGGGGATGTTATAAGAAACAAAGCCCGATTGGTTTGCAAAGGGTACACTCAACAAGAAGGTATAGACTTTGAAGAAACTTTTGCTCCTGTAGCTAGACTTGAAGCCATAAGAATGTTTCTTGCTTTTTCAAGTTCTCAACAAATCAAAGTCTATCAAATGGATGTCAAATCTGCTTTCCTCAATGGTGATCTTGAAGAAGAATTTTATATAGAACAACCAGAGGGATTCATTTTGGGAAATGATAAGAATCTTGTTTGTAAACTCAAAAAGGCTCTATATGGTCTCAAACAAGCTCCAAGGGCATGGTACTATCGTCTTGACAAATATCTCCATCAACAAGGATTTTCAAAGGGGTCTGCTGATAGCAAATTATACACAAAAATTGAACATGACAAACTTTTGATTGTGATTGTATATGTTGATGATATCATTTTTGGGAGTAATGAAGAATCCTTGAGTCAAAAATTTTCTTCTGTTATGCAGCAAGAATTTGAGATGTCTTTACTTGGGGAACTAACATTCTTTCTTGGCTTGCAAGTGCATCAAACTACAGATGGCATGTTCCTATCACAAGAAAAATATCTTAAGCAAATTTTGAAGAAGTATGGCATGGAAGAATGCAAGCCTGTAAGCACACCAATGATAACCGGATGCAATCTCAGTTCTCATGATGATTCTCCCATGGTGAATCAACCAGAATACAGATCAATGATAGGAAGTCTACTTTATCTCACCGGGACTAGACCGGACATTATGCATGTTGTTGGGATTGTTGGACGATTCCAAGCTAATCCAAAAGAGTCTCATCTTCAGGCTGTCAAAAGAATATTCAAATATCTGCAAGGAACTCAAGACTTTCGACTATGGTATCCAAAGAATGCTGATCTTACTCTTCATGCTTACTCTGATGCAGATTGGGCTGGAAATGTTGATGATCGAAAAAGCACAAGTGGTGGTGCATTCTATATGGGGTCCCGGTTGGTATCTTGGTTCAGCAAGAAGCAAAGTTCTATTGCATTATCTACAGCTGAAGCAGAATATGTGGCTGCCGCATCTTGTTGCACTCAACTCCTTTGGATGATGCAAACCTTGGGAGATTTTCAAATCAAATGTACTTCTCCTATCTCCATTATGTGTGATAATACAAGTGCCATCAGTATATCAAAGAATCATGTTATGCATTCAAAGACCAAGCACATTCCCATCAAGTATCACTTCTTACGTGAACAAGTGCTTGAACAAAAGGTGAAGTTGGAGTATGTTCCCTCCAAAGAACAAGTTGCTGATATCTTTACCAAACCTCTGCCCAGGGAAGCGTTCGAGTATCTGAGACAGAAGCTGGGAGTATTCTCTGCCAGTCAAAAGAACAAATTTGCATAAATTCAGAAGATTAAATTGGATACGCGTGTTTCCTGAAACATAGTAGCGTATATACGCGAGTATATGAACAGAAAGTCGCGTATGGATAGCTGCTGACTATTTTTGGTTGGGGTCAGCATTTTGCAGTACTTTTTGATTTTCTGGTTATTTCTGACAGAGCATTTGATGAAAAGAAGACAGGCACAGGAAGGAAAAAATTCAGGGGGAGATGAAGGAATGTGAAGTTTTCCATGTTTCACTTTCCATACGCAGGTTATGTGAATAAAAGCCGCGTATACACGCAATTTCCTGCAGACACAGTCGCATATGCATTGATGCTGAGGAAATTTTTACAGCAGCTGAAGATCAGGAGTACCAGTTTAGGGGGAGCATCAGTCTGACTACTGATAATTGTTGCACAAGCTAAGGAGGAGATTTGGTCATTTAGAAAGGATGCATTGGATGCAAAGTTTCAAGGGGAGCAGTAGCCTTGCTGGGTGTAATGCATTGTTGGCATTATGATGATTCTGAAATGTAATCTCTTTCTTGAGGTCTTTTTGGTAGTAGTCATGAAAATTCATATTTGTAATTTGATAAAAAGGGCATGATGAGACCCATGATGTAAAATTGTAATATTCAGTCATGTAAGGACTTGTTCATTTTGTAAAACCACTTTGTTGGGTAGTTGAGTCAAAGTCTGTAAACCCACTTGGTTGGGTAGCTGAGTCAAAGTGTGTAAACCCACTTGGTTGGGTACTTGAGTCTCATATGTAAATCCACTTGGTTGGATCTTTGATGTAAGTATGAGTCCTTGATGCTAGGAAAGTCATAGAGTCATATACTTCATTGAAAAATATGTTTGAAGATTCGGCATGAACTCAAGGGGAGCTTGGTCACTTTAGTGTACATCATATCTACAGAACGCTTCCTTCTACATGAGGAGAAAAACCTTGTGTTGGTTTTGATCCGCCCTTTGCCCTTGATGTCAAAGGGGGAGAGTGACATGGTGTTTGAATTCTTAATGTAGTGACATGGTGTCATTGTATTCTTAATGTATCTATCTGTTGTGGTGATCAAACACCATCGTGGTTGCCATCAAGTCCAAAGGGGGAGATTGTTGGCAATATGATGCTGAGTGTTGTCCTTGATGGCAACCCACTTGATGAAGTTGTCCCTGATGGATTATGTCTTGATGAACTTGTTAAATGATGTAAATCTGATGTATCTACAGTGAGTACAAAAGGTAATGAAGAAAGGAATTCAGTATGTGCTAGATCTATGATGAAAAGAGTATGTCTCAAGGCATACGCGGATTTGTCTAGGAGAAGTCGCGTATGCACGCGGGAAATAACGTGCCAAGTCGCGTATGGGAAAAAGTGCTCATAAAGTGCAAAACCAGGGGTAACCACCATGGTATTGACCCATTGTATTGAGTAATGATTCATCTATGTGACCCCGCCCAGGAATACCATCGAAAGTAATGTGGTTTTGACCCATGGTATTGATAAAGGGTAAACCTATATAAGGAGAAGAAATTCATTGTGCAAAGGTGTGCATAAGTCTGGGCTTTAATGAATATTTCACTCTGAAGTATATCTGCATGGTGGAACTCTGCTCTTAATTGATAGATATGATTCTATAATGTATCTATGAACATAATGAAGGTCCAAGATCTCTAGATATTGAAATGGTGAAACTCTTGGATGATCTGAAAAGAAGTGATGAAGACCTGGCGCAAATCTGTTGAAGAAGTTGAAGAAATCTGGGTAAGTTCATAGATCTGGTCTGTTCTGCAAAGTTTATCTTTTATAAATGAATACGCAGGTTCGCTTCACTGAAGGCGCGTATATACGTGGATCTATTTCAACAAAGGCACGTATTACCTGTTAGGGTTTTTCTAAAAAGTTGCACGAATGTATACGCGGGTTGTCTTCAGTGAAAGCGCGTATATACGCGGGTCCATATAAGGACAAGAGCGTATGATATCTAAACTGATGTTTGCTCATGGTTGAATGTGTTTCTGCATACTTATTCTGAAGTTTGGGTTATCTCTGATATACTGATTACAGTGGTTTCACTGTTCGGTTTGGAAGCATTGGGCAAAGTATGTTTGTTGATAAGTGAAGGGTTGTGTTGAAGCTGTTTGATCCAGTTTGAAAATTGATGAAACGTGGTCTGCAGTGAATCTGAGGTTTGAAGCCTTCAGGCTTATAATAGAAGCTTTCTGTCAGCAGAGGCTGGTGCTAATATCAGGGGGTAGTAGCTCCCTTCCAGGTAAGACTGGTAAACAAGAGCAGGGGGTTGAAGCTCCCTTCCAGGTGAGGCTGGTAAACGAGAGAAGGTTGTAACCTTCTATAGGTGGGTGCCTGCGTACTGGTATAAGTCTGCACTAGTACATGATTGTAAGAATTTTTTCCCTATAATAAAATATTGAAGGCTGAGACAACGACAGCTGTGGTTTTCTCCCGACTTGGGTTTCCACCTAAAAATCATGGTGTTCATGTGTGATTCTTTTGTGTGATGTTTCATTCTGTTATTACTGCACATGTATACTACTATATAAACATCTGATGAATGAATACATGCAAGGATCTAAGTGAAGAATTGATTGTTTATTAATATCTCTGTGCATACGCGAGTTCAGTAAAGGGTATCCGCGTATATACGCGAGTCTGGTTCAGTAAAGTAGCGTATGAGTTATTAAAGAATGAAAAAGGAAAAATATCTGAGTAAATCCTAAATACTGATTCACCCCCCCCTACAGGTATTTTCCCAACAAGTACCTTTTCCACACAATGCTATATTTGAATCCATTGATGAATACCTTGATCCTGATCCACAGTGGGGTCACTCCACCTTTGCGTGCTTTACGATTACATGGATGATCAAGAGGCAATAATAAACATAATACAATACATAATACTCATAAATATTAGCTATCTAGAATATCAAGGAGTACAAGAATATTTTAATAAACAATTAGACAAATATAGAAAGCAAACATCAGATGTTATTATTCATAAATATAAAAGGAAGAGCTTACAACCCAAGCCTTGATGTTGGAGGCCTCCTTTGGTGAAAATATGAGCCCTTCACTGAAGCTCTAAAGCATTCCTTCTCCTGAACACTTAGGCGTTATCACAATGCTAGGATGCAAGGGAACGAGAGTTCAGACTAGCCTGACAATGACCAACCAAGTTCTAAAATTTTGGGAATGAGGGATATGAATTTACAGGAAGGAAGAAGAGGTTGGGAGCCCATTAAAGGATGAGGAAGGTTGAATTTATAAGTGAAAAAAAACCCCCATGGATGAGATAAAATCTCTAAAATTAGAGAGCTTGACCCTATCATCACTGTTTAACAACCAACTCGCCACCTTGGAGCTTCTAGAGGTCGACGATTCTCCTCCATTTGAGGAAAAATTTCTAGAACTAAGGATGCTGGCAGTGCTAAGCCATAACTATCAATATGACATCAGCGTGAGCATGGAACCAGGAAAAGTGCTGACTGAGGAAAGTAGGAATTTGACCAAGTTTCCTCAGTAATCTTCCAAGGCATTTTTCTTTGGATCCTTAGGTGATGTATTAACATATTTCTTTAGTGTGGAAACATTACACAAGATTTGTGACATGGAATCACCAGAGGATAGGAAAATGAGCATGGTGACTAATTACTGTGTAACATATGCCCCCGTAAAGCATGAAGGAAAAATAAGGAGTGATGTTTGAAATTATTTGTGAACAAAGGAAAAGAGCTCAAACCACCTCGGGAAAACATGCCAAGTCAAACATATTAAAATATATGACATATCTAGTATTAATATTCCTAATCACATAAATTTTCACTAAGAATTAAATAACACATGAACCCATGACATGGTCATAACCATCTATCTAAAGAGATCATTGAAATGGATCTGCAGTATGGATGCCACCATCTGTATAAATAGGATCTTGTATACAATCATGAATACTCAATAACTCCCCGAAACTTGGATCAAAATCATATATGTGACCCAGGATCTTCACCACAATCTCAATCAACACAATGTATGAAACTAGCCATGCGAATAAATGTGTTGGTGTCGAACATGGTAAAAAACACCTGATTACCAGTCAATGATGAAAAATGTTAACAAGTGTGAGAGACACCACCAATAATGACAATGGAACTCAAGGTACAAAAACACCATCTACAAGTGCGAATTAATGCATTGAAGTCAAACACTTGTAGAATCATTCGATCGAAGGCCAATGATGTGAACTTGTCGTCGAACATGAAGAACATGCCATTGAGGCATGTAAGCCCCAAGGTACTGAGAAGAAGTTTCTAAATCACCTTCCTAGATAATGAGCTGAAGTCAACAGGAAGTGATTTGTCGAAGGAGGGCCATGATGATTCTCAAATCATTGACACAAAACAAAAAATTTATTAAGATGATAGGAGTGATTTGGGATTGTAACGGAGGAGGTCAAATAATCAAAGTATGTTTCACAAAAATGACTTCTCTTGAACATATTAGCAATACGACTCTGGAGTGTGGCAACATTTGAATCAAATAGGATCAGAAGTTATCTTGAGAAAATTGGGTAATCAAATGAGAGGAAAACATATTTCCCAAACCCATGGAGGCAAAGTGACGAATGTAGGATGTCCCCAACCTGACACGAATTGGAGATGAGTGTCATGTTTAAGAGTGACAAGCTGCCCAAAATACAAATAGGATGTTCACATTCAATTTTCCCATGTTATTGCTAACGATTACCTCTTTATTTGTTATAGCCAATGTGAAGAGGATAGAATATGTTGAGCATGTAATTTCATTCTTCAAATGAATCCATCCTAGTAAGTTTAACAAGCCCTAGGAAGGAGGAACTTGGTCTTGTCATGGTGACAAGTATTTTGTCATCTAATATTTAACGAGTCCAACGAAAGGGTAACTCGGTGACTTTTCATGTTTAAGGATTTTTAAAATAAACAAAAAGAAAACTCCATCATGTCCCTTTTCGTAAATTTTCCCTGGAATCCGAAAAGGTAGAAAACAATATCCGAGAGAACCTCTTGACCATGTTCGATCAAGGTATTCCTTTTTTGTAAATAGTAAACCTTAGCCCCAAAAAAAGGGTAAACATATACTAAGACCACATCAATTCATTCACTTTAACGAGTTTGAAATGACAAGTACTCGACAATAGTTTCATTCTTCTCGAGTCAAAAAAGAGCTGAAAGTTGACTCCATGGGGTTCCTTTTTCCTAAACATTTAACGAGCCTGAAAAAGAGATAAAAGACAACTTGTTTACATTATAGGTAATCACCAATAGTTTGAAAGTCCTGTTACTGCACAAAAATGACAAACACCACTGATATTGAGGAAACATAATGAAATATTCGTGAAAAATTTTCAAAAATCTATAAAGACCAAAAAAAAAATCGTTTTCACCTTTCTATTTTGAGAAGATAATTTTGTTCATTTTCCCTTTGAATTTCAAATTAGTGATGCAGTCGATCCAGGACACCATTCACCATTCCATCAGTGTCAGGTAAGAGCTCTAATACTCCTTTTCATTTTAGTTCCATTCGTTTATCATTTTCTTTAGAAATATGGAGATTGGGGGAAGGATTTAAAACTTCAAAATCATTCGCAACCAGCACAATTTTGAGCTATTTAGGTCACGTTGGTCATGTTCAGCCCATAATGGCATTTTTCAACCAACACTGAATTATTTCAGACAATCGCGATGGTCGTGGGAAGGTTTTCAAAACAAGAAATCTGCCCCTCTCTATGGATAAATTCAAAAATTACTTCGATGAAATCTCCTAAAATTTCACTAAACATGTTTTGTAGGCATTTTCCTCAGAGATGTAAATCGAATGGAAAGAACAAGTCCACAAGGTGGAAGACCACCAAGCATTGCAAGACCAAAATTACATATATGCAATGTGCAATTACAGTTGTTGAAATTATTTCAAACATCCTGGCTGAGAGCTCAATGAGCTGCTCCAATATTTGATTATCATATGGACATGGACCGGTAGATATTCGTCATTGGGGACCAAGTGTTGGAACTAGATGTGATGGAAATGTATTTCATTACTGGTTTTTCTAGAAGAGGGGAGAGAATCCAACTCTTTTGAGCTAGCGTAGGGGGTGAGAGTACCAACATGCTCATACATATATCATCCTGAGGCTCAAAAAACTGAGAGAGGGAAGGTATATATTTCATATATCAGAGTGATTCCCTTGCACACAATTATTCAATACATCACTAGAGTGGAAAGAGCCCAAGAATTGCATGAGGTAACGAAATCACAGTTCGAGTACGTGGTGGAATATGTGGCCCCAACGATGTTTAACTAGTGTGAGGGATTACTGGCCAACGTGAAGAGTTAGTTGACCAAATGCAAGACAAGGTGGCTGAAATGATTCAGGTACGGGTCCATCCTGGTGACCTTCTTTCTAGAGAGAGTACCATTGTTTCAGTACTAATGGTTAGAGATCCATGATCCAATCTCGAAGGATCCGAGGCTAATGAGATGGTGCAATATCATGCCTTGACAGGGTGGGGGCCAACAGATTCATTTCTCGACGGAATTTTTCAGTTGGTTGCAGTGTCAACTTATCGTAGTTGAGGACTACGCATATGTCATCATCGACTTCAGAGGAGATCCAAATATTCCTATTCCACGAGGCACGCAATGGACTGATGCAGGTAAAAATTATTTTTTTAAACATTTTTTACTATTTGAATGTTTTTTTTTATGTATTCTGAAACATAAATTTATGATGTTTTTACATATATGGGTCCTTAGAGACTTCCTGGAATTTCATCAATTGTGCGGAGGGTAGCCCGCCGAGTAGAGGATGCTCCTTATGAGTAGGGAGTAGATACACTAGCAGAGTTAGAGCAGAACTTGGTAGGCCTTACGAGAGGCATTCCAAAGTGTGTTACCTTTGATGAGATTCCTCTGCACCTCCAGAGGCATACGATCGAAGTTCCGGGCAGACTAATTCGATTACTCTGGAAAGTGATTCGAGTAGTCACTTGCTACCATGAGCACCATGTGGGCAGATAGCAACGATGTTTTTACCATTTTGTACTGATGTAGGCTTATAGAGCCATTTTTGTAATAGAACACATATTTTTTGATATTTTGGATGTAACACACTTGACAGACTTGATACACACACACACACACAGATATATATATGTTTCTACGACTACTTTTGTAACATGATGGTGTCTTGGTTTTTTAAATATTGAGGAAATGTCTATCTAACACATGATTTGATAATGTATCTATTAATGTGTTTAAATGACTTGGAATATGTTGATGTGTGATAAAAAAAAATGTATTTCCAACAATCTAACACACAAATATATATGCAAAATTTGAGGATTTCGCACAGAATAATTATTAGGGGAATTTTGAGGTCTAAAATGGGCCTCCTAAGAAAAATGTAAAGGAAAAATACACTTTATAAGAACCAATAGGATTCAAGATGATTATGTCAACCATGGGGGATGATTCACCATTTTTGGAGTAAAAAATAATAAAATACTAAAACTACTTTTTTCAACTTGTATTTTCAACTTATCTCTCTAATTGTTTACTCGAATTCCTAGCAGGAGTACTTTTTGGATGCAAACTTTAATTCCTCATAAAATGAGTACCCATGTTGCATACTTTTGATGGACCCTGCTACACAAAAAATGAGAAATACATGAAAAAATGTGTTTACAATCACGTTTTCCATGTATTTCTCATTTTTCATGTAGGAGTGTCTATCAAAAGTATGCAACATGGGTAATCTTGGGATGGGAAATAAAATTATACATCCAATGAGTGTTTCCTGCACAAAATTTGAGTAAACACATAGGGAGATAAGTTGAAAATACGAGTTGAAAAAATAGTTTTTCCTTTTCTCCCTCTAAAATTTGATGATGTAATCAAATATTATTTTATTAATTCCACTATTATTTTATAATTTCCGTAGGAGGCCCATTTTAGACCTCAAAATTCCCCTAATAGACCATTTAATTGTAACACAACGAGTTGTGAGTCTAATTTCACAACCAAATCTCAAATCCTCGTATCAATGGCATCTGATAATAGCTCTATCACCGCACTATATTTGAAAATATTTTTAGTTGTTCGACCCAAAAATTACCTTGTAAATTAATCAACTCGCCATCAGGGGCAAAGGGTGCCCATGCTATAGAAGATAGGTTCTGTGTGCTACGGAAAGCACCATCAGCAGAACCAATGTAATGATTTGAAGACATCTGCAAACCAAGTGGAACAGAAGGTGAGCATAGGAAACATGTCTGCAAAGCAAACAATCATACCAAAAATCCAATCACACACTAATGAATAAAAAACTAACGCAAAAAGTATCACACTTATGATTAGAGTGTAATATTTTTTCAGATAGAGCCCATTTCAGGGCTCAACCAATGGATTTCCTTCGTAATATGCTAGCTCATAGGTTCCTTGTTCTAATACTCATTGAATTATATAGGGCCCATGCCACATTGGATTGAGTTTTCCTAGTCCCAATTTATCATAGGCTTGGTCATAAAGCAGGACAAGTCACCTTCGAAGAAAACGTAGGGGTTGATGGATTTGTCAAATTAAACTTTAACTCGTCTTTTCTGTGCTTCAAGAACTAAAGAAGCAAACCTACGAGTCTCATCGATATGCTCAAGGTACAACAAACATTCCTCTTCTGGTGAAGTACCAAGTAGTAATTCGACAGCTAGCTTCATAGAAGGAATCTCACACTTGATCATTAGTCTGGCCTCTAGACCATACAACAATTGGAATGGTGTGAATCCAGTGGCAGTCTTCGCAGAGGTTCGGTATGCCCAGATAGCTGAGAAGAGCATGAGGTGCCAATATCGTTTGTGCTTCTCAATGGTGCGCTGAAGCATAGTCACGAAGAATTTGTTGACAGCCTCAACCGGTCCATTGGCCTATGGATAATAAGGGGTGGAGCTATCATTACGTAATCCCAAATGAGCAGCGAACTCTGTCATCATATGATTACAAAAATGAGAGCCATGATTAATGAAAATCACTTTTGGGACACCAAACCGACCTATGACATGATGGAACAGGAATTGCGTCGCAATTAGACCTTCATTATCATATGTAGGCATCACTTAATCCCATTTAGTGAAATAATCCATGACAATGATGATATAACCATTCCCCCACCACCCAAGTGAGGGTTACACGTCATGAAATGTATGCCCCATTTTTCCAATGGATCGACGGTCATAACTGGGTGAAAGGGTGAGGGTGGGGTGTGCTCTTTCCAAGAGTAGATCTGGCAGTAATGGAATTTTTATACTGCAACATTGTAGTCTTTAAAAATATACAGCCAAAAATACCCTGCGTGAAGGATATTTTGGGTGGTAGCATAACCAGACATGTGACCAGGACAAGCCCCAGGGTGGCAATCATTGAGAGCTTTCTCAGCTTCCTCTAGAGTCAAACATTGAAGGAGGACAGAGTCAATACAAGTCGGATATAAGGTGTCTCCAATGATATGGTAAGGTTGGGACTCGTAGCGAACCTGTCGTCACTCAGAGTGCCATAGCTCTGGCCAAAAATTTTGGGTTTGGAGATAGACAATGATGTATCCATACCATGGGTCACAAGTACTAATGAGAAAGAGAGCTTCATCGGGAATGAACTCATTAAGAGGAGTGGGATCATCCGCAGTGGGAAGATAAAAAATCATCTCAGTAAAGATCAGGGATTTCTTAGACTTAGCAGCAACAAATTATAAGTCGAACTCTTGAAGGATGACAATCCATTTCTAGTAAATTCCCCCAATAAACTGACGTGTGAGAATGTAAGTCATCGGGTTGCAATCAGAAATCACCAGAGTTTTGCGCAGGAGAATGTAATGACGAAAATGTTGAACAACATAGAAAAAAACTAGCATGATTTTCTCTACATGAGCGTAACGGGTCTCAGCATCAAATATATTATGGCTCAAGTAGTAAACTACATGCTCTTGGCCATCGTCATCATCCTAAACCAGCACCATACAAATAGTGTTGTCGGTGGCATCCAAATACAAGCAGTAATCATGGTGATAATTGGGAGGATGTACTAGCGGAGAACTGATGGGTGCTCGTTTCAAGGCATCGAAAGAGCTTTGGGAAATTTCATTTGATAAGAATGGGATTCCATTTTTCAATAAGTGAGTAAAGCCTTTTGCAAGCTTGACATAATTCAGTATGAAGCGGCGGAGGAAATTGGCCTTCCCCTGAAAAATTTGTATTTGATGGACAAAAGGGGGAGGAGGCAAATTGATGATTTCCTCCACTTTAAGAGGATTAATTCGGATTCCTTCCTTGGACACCACGAAACCAAAGAGTCGACCAGATTTGGCATAGAAGACACACTTATGAGGATTCAACCTGATATTATAGCATCGACCACGAAGGAATATAGCTCTAAGATGTTCTGGGTGATCTTGGCATTTCACAGAATGAGCATGAAGTTCTTCGAGATATGGTCGAACTATGTGCTTAATGTCTTGAAAATAATACACCATAGCTCGTTGGAAGGTGGCCCTAAAATTCTTCAAGCCAAAAGGGAGATTTTTGTAGGCAAATGTCCCCCATGGATAGATAAACGCGGTTTTGTGTTAATCAGCTAGAGCAATGTTAATCTGGTTGTAGCCAGAAAAACCATCCATAAGGGAAAAAAACTCACTCTCGGCACATTCATCAATGATGTGGTCAATAAAAGGAGTGGGGTAATTGTCCTTAGGACAAGATCGATTGATATCATGGTAATCAACACAAACCTGAATGATCCATTGTTTCTTATTAACGAGAACAATATTCGAGACCCAATCTGTCAATGTTATAGGATAAATAAAGCTGGCTTTGAGAAGCTTTTCAACTTCACCCTTTATGGCAGCAACCTTTCTCGGGTGCACACGATGAAGTCATTGATGAGCGAGCTTCGAATCTAGATAGGTGGGAATTTCGTGCACAATGATACTTGAATAAATGCTAGGAATATATTTGTATGACCATGCGAAGGCATTGAAAAATTCTTGAAAAATCTCGGTATAGATCTTGATCTCATTGGGAGAAAAACATGGACCGATATGAACATTCTCGACAATGCCTGGTTTGACATAGATGTCGATTGGAATGGTTGGAGTAATATTTCCCATGTTCCATTTGAAGAGCACTTCATGAATCAATGTTAGATTCTAAAGTGGGTCAGTCGACTTAGACAAAGCATGGCATTCTAGAAAGGTGGAGATGTCACCTGGGATTGGGAGAAATGAGGAAAGATGATGACCATCATCCGACAAAGTTTCTTCGAGAGACATTAACTCCATGATACTTTATTTGATGGGGAAAGTCCCATTCAAGGGATCATCAGATTCCTAAGAACCAAACTAGGGAGACTGCGAATAAGTGTCTAGAGAGGAAACCAAATGATCATTGGCTCCGAATGTAGCCTCATAAGCTATGAGAATACTTTGATACATTTTATTAGCCTAACTTAGAGGCATAACGTCACCAAAAATATCGAGTTGGTCAGGATTGGGAACAATCCATGGATCACGACCAAACGAAATCATATTGACTGAGACGACATTCGAAAGCAGGAGTGGAAAAATCCCCATAAGGGATGAGTCTTTGAATAGACCCAACCTGATGTTATCATAGGGAGTAGTGGTCTTCCTAACTTACGTAATGTTTCATGTTGACGTATCAGAGGAGAAGAAAGCTAACAGATTGACAGTCACAATATTTCCTTGATGAGGGAAACAGAGGACACGAAAAAGGGTGGATACCACGCAAACCATAGCGTTCATCCAATTGCATCCAAGGAGATTATAGTTCAAGTTTGTGTCTACGACTAAAAATTCCATGGTTATCATTTTCCCCTCCAATAGGATGGGCAATTCCTTGACAATACTGCATGGTCGAGAACCTCTACTGCCAAAATCTTCCAAGGTATTCAAGGACTAACTTAATGGGGGACAGCCGATGGCTTTCCAGCATGCGACAAGACATGATGCAGGTGTAAGCACATTTATCAATGACAGTCTCATGAATATTCTTTCCCATGATAGTAACTTGAATCAAAAAATATACCAGAGATGGGAGGCGAGGAATGAAATTCTCGAGATCGAAAGTAATAATATTAGAATATACAGTATCAATCCCTCCAATAGCAGAGAGTATTGCCTTCCATTGTGATGGGCATGACTGAAGGACCTCCAAATTCGACATCGCCAAACTCGCTTGAGCTAGATCTTCTAAAATATTGTAGTATTGTGCAGCTCTCACATTTGGATTATAGGACGATTTCTGAAGAACACCTTTTGGGGGTGGTCGAATGATGGAGTCACTACTCAGTGTCTCAATATGGAGAGGAGCAGAGGTAGGGGCATGGAAGAGGAAGGGTGATTTGTAAATTTTGATTCCATAGGAGCCTTGGATGGATTGAGGTAGTCTTTCATTCTCGTAGTAATGGAAATAGGCTCCGTTCCGGCCATGAAAATATTAGAGCTTCCAAACGATTGAGCTTGATCTACCATTTTCATCTGCTGAGAAGGGAAAGGTCCTTTCAAAATAGTCGGAGTCCTGGGTGTGCCCTTCAGAAGATGGGAAAATATTGCATGCCGAGAACAATCCTTTGTGTAATGGTCATCATCACATATCATATAAGGATATTTAGGCTTACGTGTTGAAGAATCGTTAGCAGATGACTTCTTTGAATCTTGTTTAGAGTTTTCGGATTTGGAATTTCCTTTACCCTTTTTCTTACCTTTCAAGGATTTACCTACTACAGTAGATTTAACAACATTTACCTCAGAGGTTTTACTGGGATTCTTCTGGTTACTCGAAGGAGTGGAGGGCACAGTGGCAGTAGTGGATTTATACTTCAAAGAATTTTTAGGCGCACTACTATAAGTATGGGTCATTGTCCCTATAAAATCATCCACCAAAGGCATAATAGGATACTGAGATGATGAGGATTAGTTAAAGGTTGCGACGCATGTTGGCTTAAGGGGTCCTAACCCAGGTTCAGAGTTAGCGTGTAACAAACAAAACCCTCTTACTACTGGCCCTTTTGGCAATGACATACTTGCGCATGCCAAAGTCTCACTTGAATCAGTATGAGGGGGTGTTGGAACGAGGTTTCCACACCCTAAGAGAGAATTAAATGAAGTGTGCATCCTCATATTTATATGAGTACACAGACTTCCGTGTGCACCAATAACCCTAACTAGAAACCCTAGGTCAACCAGCACAGGTTAACCCTACACGCGCGCCTAGACAGTAGATCCACAATCTCTTTAATTTTTCTAACAATGTAATATTCAGCTTTTAAAGCAATAGATCTATGGAATTGTCATTTATTAATAGTAAAATAGGTACGCAACCCAATCTGATCACAGATAATATAAATCATATGCAGGAAATGGAAATCATATGAAAAATAGAACACAGAGCGAATCACAGATGCATTTGGTACACAGGATTATCAAAGCATCTCCTTATTCATCAACCATTCATGAAAACCCTTACAATTCTTCAGGTCTACTCGCACACACAACAAGCAGGGTCCGCACACATCTGAACTAAGGTATCTATGCATACAACCAACAAGAGCCTTTTAGGCACAAAGCACTTACACAGATTCACTTCGGAGTTCTATCATTAATTCATCTATTAACTTCCATAAAAAACTAACTTATATGACTCGATATAGACTTCTACTTATACTTTTACCCGTGATCATACTATGGTCCTCAAACCATGGTTTGATACCCCTAGTTTACCCTTTTAACCCATTACAACTCATGAAGGGACTTTGACCTACCGCAAATCCCCTTGAATCTTTATTTCTTAGAACACACGACTCAAAACTAACAAAAATACTATTATTTAACCCAAAATTACATCCTAAGGAACCCAACTCCAATAGTCCCCCAATACAATATTGTGTCTCGTCTTGAGTCACATAGGTGATGGGGTCTTCATCTTCATTTTCATCTCTTCAATGGATAGCTTTCTACTTGCAAAGGAAACGGGGTGATCAATATCTCCTCTGCCTAGCTGCACTAAGACAACTCCAAGTGAAATATCAGATTCATCCACATGCACATGGAATACCTGGACCAGTCAAGGAATATTAGAGGCACAGTAACCATATTTTCCTTCAGCAGCTCAAAGCTCTTCTGGCATCCTCATCCCAACAAAAGGAAACATATTTCTTCAGCAATTTTTCCATGGGTGCATCAATCAAACTGTAGCCCTGAATAAATTTTCTATAATATCTTTTGTGTCCCATAATAGAGCACAACTATTTTATATTGGTTGGAACCTCCAAATTGATAATAAATACAATATTGCCTGGATCTACCATCAACCCTTACTGACAAAAAATATTCCCCAACAAGATCCCAAAGGGGACACAAAATATACACTTTTTCAAGTTAAGAGAGATCTGATGTTTCCCGCAAGTATCGAGCATCATGTGCAGGTTGGAAACGTGCTTCTTCAACAGCCTAAACACAGTCCAATCATCAAAGTACACCTCCAGAACTTGTGCATGTACTCATTGAATACAACTACTACTATGCGCGATAATATAGCAGGTTCATTCTTCAATCCAAAGGGCATGATTGTGTATTGGAAGGATCCCCATTATGTTGCAAAAGTGGTCTTACTTTGGTCTTCTGGTGAAATCCTGATCTGATGGTACCTTGAAAATCCATCAGTGAAAGAGTAGGCCTCTTGTCCTCCAAAATTGTCCAATATCTCATCTAGAAATGGGGTAGGGAATGGATCATGTACGCATCCATCATTCAGCTTGCGCAGGTCCACGCAAATCCTTATTTATCCCTTTGTCTTATTTTCCTGAACAAAAATCGGACTCACCCAATCAGACTGTTCTACAGGATCAATGATTCCTGCAACAACCATTTTCTCTAATTATTCCTTCACTTTCTTTTTATATTTTTGATTTAATCAGTATGGTCGTTGCTTGACGGGGCACACATCTGGTTTCATAGTGATTTTCATAACTCCTACATCTCCTACAATTCCTTTGAGCTCAGAAAACTTTGTGGGAAATAGGTCTTGATATTTTGTCAACAGCTCCACAACCTTTCCCACTGTTTCATCATCCCAATAATCTCCTATTTTTTCCAACTTGGGTTGTTCCTCCGTCCCAATGTTGAATTCCTTTAGTTTTAAGAGCTTAGTGGCATATCCATCTTTCCTAGCAAGGGGCTTTCAACTACACGCTCCCCCGAAAATTCTGGGATATTGATATTTCTTGTATCTTCATCGTTATCCTCCACTGACAGATTTCTGCAGTTAGAAATATCCTACATTTGCAACTCCCATGCTAGTGCAACACATTCTTTCCAAGGCCGAGAATCATCAAAGAAAATTACCTCTATATCCTGCAGGGCTTTGTTCAGTCCCTCTGATCCACTTTCCATATTGAAGGTTAACATAAAGATTTCACTCATTGTAACCCAATTAAGAGTTCCTGGACGCAGCTCTGTCTCCAAATACCAATCAGTAGGGATTGGTCCCAGCATATGGATAACGATGTGAACCCATTCGGCCTTGGGATTTTTATCCCAAACCTCCATCCATGTAGCTAGGTGTTTGCAGGGATCACCTCGGCTAAACATTACCTCATTCAGTTGGGCAGTGGGCTGCTCAAAGAGAAACCACATCATTTTTCCGCATTCCTTCCAATAATCAAAGTTTCGTTCGTGCATATCCCACCAACGTGTTGGAGTTGCGTGCATGGAAAGATCGAGTGCCCAGAAACTTCATTCTTCAGGGACAACCTTTTCCATTGCTTCCAAAAATAAAAAAACATTACCAGAACCATCAAAATAGGGAAATTCTCATACCTCTAAGGAGATGCAACGTATAATTTTAGTAACTCTAAGTCAAAGCAGCATAGAAACATCATGCAGACGATTCTTCCAAATTTCCATTTCCCCATCCGAATCAGAGAAGCATGAGCTATCCTTTTCCCAATTCATTATCCCATCTACAGTTGGGTTGATCAAGTCCTTATCCCATGCGGACAATTTGTAGATGTTTTCTACATCATCTTCTGCGCGAACTGGTTCGATATATCTCTCTCCTTCCATAGGATCCAAAGGTACTAGAACCTGAGTACCATTACTTTCAAAGATCATAATCCTGTGCTTGAAGTTGATGATGCCCCCCATATCAACATCCCAATCCAGTCCCAACAATGTAGGGCAAGGGTCTGTATCATCAACAATTTGTATTACTTCAAATTCTGCGCATATCTTGTCTCTAGAAATATCTACCATTACCTGTGGGAGTCTTCCCAATGGAATAATCTTATGTTGATTGGCCATGCATAGCTGAATGTTGGACCATTCCAACTTTCGTTCACCCATCTTCTGTCAGGTCTGATTAGGTAGTATATTCGCATCAGATCCCAAGTCCAAAATGACTTGATCCATCTCATATTCCTGAATCTGCACGGTCATGCGCATCTCCTGGCTGATTCTCTCTCTCTCTTTTTTTAGATCTTGTTCACAGACTTGCTCTTAGTCCGAGGCAACTCCTTATCTACACAACCATCTATTAGAGCTTGAAGGTTGTCTACTTCTTTGTGGTTACGCAATAACTTGATGCATGGTTGCAAGAAGGTTTTGACTTCATCATCGATCTTTGCTTCTATGTTTGACTTGGATGTGGAAGCACCTGCAACAACAAAATCCCTCCTAGATTCTACAAAAGTCTCCTTCTCCCTCTACAGGTTGAGTCCTTCCTTATTTTCAGAAGCCTTCCTGATCCAAGGTTCTGCATCAACCTTCATTCCATCGTCTTCTCCAGTGGTAGCACCAATTTGTGTAGTTATGTTTACACTCAGATCATCTTCCCACTGCTTGGCTCTATATATTTGTATATTCTGTGTAGGCATCTTTTGTTGCTTCTCCTACATTCTAGCAATCAAAACAAGACAATCTTCAATAACATGGTCAAATAGTCTACAATACCTGCAATACTCTCACGTAGGGTTCAGACAGTCGTGTGCAAAGTGTCCAACATCTCCACAGTTGTAGTAGATCAGTTTTCCTCATCTGTGACTCAGACCTCCACCTCTCCCTCCTTCGCTTACTCTGGTTGGAGATCCACCATGCCCAGAAGGGTACACTAGTGAATATGGGTCGGCTTACACTCTATAAAGGTTGGAATTTTCTATCATCAGATCGAATGTGCGGAAGCAGTGCTCATCATGGCCAATCGAAGAGAAAAACCTACACCATTGATGCTTCAGTTCTAGCACATAACATCCTAATCGAGGCAAATGGTTTGTGTCATGCCGTCCAGCCACTTGACAGTCAGTGCACAACAGTGTAAGAGTACCACTCAGCCCTGCAACATCCCTAGGTCGCAATGGATTCGACCCTCCCACTTGTATGCAATCCTGAAGGAAGGTGCACTGATACTTCGTGTGACTAGAACCCTTACAGCGTATACATGCAAGATTCTTTCCCCCTATCCTTGTGTAGGTTATGAATCTCCAAATACATTGCTTCTAACTTATTCTGGATTTGTAGAGTTCCAAGTTGGTCATCAGTTATAGACACGGCCTCCAGCTTCATGCCAACTTCAAGAGCTTCAACCTGAGAATCAATTTTCTATTGATTTAGGGGTTCACACAGATGTGGCAGGAGCATGGAAATAAACCATTATTTATGCTTCTTATCATCATAGAAAAATTCTCCATCGCTAATAGTGCGCTTCGGTTGTTTATCTGCCTCCCAGACAAATTCGTTTGGTTCTTGTTGGATTTATTTGAACTCTGTTACACATTGCCAGTAGGACTTTGGTTTTCTAAATTATTGCTTTAAATCTTTCTTGATCTCATCAACGGTAGGGTAAAATTTCTAAGCCAAATATCCCATAAACCAATCTAGTGCACGACCCTAAAATGCCATAGCTAGTTGCACCCTCTTGATAACATGGATGTTTACGTTTTGTGCAGTCCATATTGCATCTGCAACAAACCAAAATCTATACATGTCTTCATCTCCCACACCCTTGAAGGTTGGTAGCTTCATATGTGCAGCCATATCACCTCCTCGTGGTGGTGGAGGTGGAGTAGGAGATGACCTACCCCTGCACGAGTTCAACTATGGGGTGGTTGAAGGATTACCTCCTGCGCGTGTAGCTTCACCACTCTCTGTATCACTATTAGGCGAGTTTCTTAGAGGGATGTATACCGATATGTCTCCTCTCTGGTTAACCTGAAAGTACTTTTCATTGTGCCTAGTGCTTTCAACTTCGTTTGGGGTCATTCACTAGGTGTGACTGCACAGAACACCCTTTTCACACAATATCATCTTAATCAGAAAATGCAGAGAGTGTATCAACTTACCTCTCATTCCTTTGAAGAACCTCCTTTTTGCTTCAGAATATGACACAAACTGATCAATTTCAAACTCTGTCACAAATCCACCCAAAATTTTCTCAACACAATAGTCTACAGTGCGAGTGTTTTTGTTATCAGTTTGTTCTAACTATTGGATCAACTCAGCCGTCCACTGAGTGATTTTATCATCCTTCTAGTAGGTCTGAAACTCAGCTAACCTTAATAACCACTCCTGTAGTTCGTGCACAAAGGTCACAAAGAAGGTTTCGTGGACCTCTATAAAAATGTACTTATGTTCCCACTCTTCAGAAGACAACTTTTTACTTCTGTTTTCCTTAATGGTGAATTCATGTATCTTTTTCTCAAACCAGTCTTCTAATTCAATCTTTGATGGCTCCCACAACATTTAATCGCTCTCAAAATGATCTCTGTCCCGAAAACGAAACCATTTGTGGGCTTAAGGGGTCTTGACCCAAGTTCAAAGTTAGCGCGTAACCAAAAAAAATCTCTTACTATTTTCCCTTTCAGCAATGACCTACTTGCGCAGGCCAAAGTCTCACCTGAAGCAGTATGGGGGGGTGTTGGAACTAGGTTTCCACACCCTGAGGGAGAATTAAAGGAAGTTGATGTCCTCAGATTTATATCAGTACACAGAATGTATTACACACTAGAAACCCTAACCAGAAACCCTTGGTCAACCAGAACAGGTTAACCATGCGTGTGTGCACAGAGAGTAGATTTTCAATCTCTTTAACTATTCTAGCAATGTAATATTTGGCCTTTACAACAATATATCTATGGAATTATCATTTATTAACAGTAAAATAGGTACACAACCTAATCTGATCACTGATAATATAAATCATATGCAGGAAAAAGAAATCATATGCAAAATAGAACATAGAGTGAATCATAGGATTATCAAACAACTCTTTATTCATTAACCATTCATGAAAACCCTTATAGTTCTTCAGATCTACCCACATACACAGTGAGCGGGGTCTGCACACAACTAGACTAAGGTAACCGTGCACACATCCAGAAGGACCCTTTCATGCACAAAACACTTACACAGATTCACTTCATAGTTCTATCATTAATTCATCTATTAACTTCCATAAAAAACTGACTTATCTGACTCGATCTAGAATTCTAATTATACTTTTTCCTGTGCTCATACTATAACACCGAAACTGTGGTTTTAGACCCCTATTTTACCATTTTAACTGATTAAAACTCATGAAGGGATTTTCACCTACACCAGAGCCCCTTAACACTTCATTTCTTAGTGCACACGACTCAAAACTAACAAAAGTACTATTATTTAACCCAAAATTGTGGTCCTAAGGGACCCTGCTCCAACAACGCATAAGGAAATAGCTCGTATAGAGTCCCAGATTGGGAATAAACCAATTCGAGGTATTGAGCTCTGGCTATGACTTCCTCTTCTGTGACACATCCACCCATGGAAAGATCTTTAGCAATCCTGAGAAAGAATGATTCTATAAACCATTCAGCCAATAACTAGTCGAGGATCTCAAATTTTATGAGGCGATGACGACGTCACCATTTGTGAATGTGATAAAAAATATGAATAGTAGTTGATTGCTTTATAGAGGTGAGAAGGTGGGTTCCAGTTTCATATTGGATAGGTAACTGGAAGTGAGTAAGGAAAGCCATAGCCAAGCAATTAAAACTGAAGAAAATTCCTCAAGGGAGTTCAATATACCACTTGGCCATGGTACCTATCAGAGTATGCTGGAAAATATGAAGATGAATAGAAGCGTAGACCAAAGAATTAAAAGAGCACCACAATTGATACGTCATAACATGGGTTTGGGGGTCTTCCCTAGATTTTCCTTCGAATTTTGGATAATCTCCTAGGATTTTAGTTGGAATTGGCGGCCAATGCAGCTGATGCTATATGGGGTCATTTCTAAGATTTGACATGTCATCTGGTAATTACAATGTAGCCAGGAATGGCAAGGGAAGATGATGAGGAGAAAAAGGTCAGGGGTTCCAACCTGGTTAATACAGATTCTGCCCCTAATAGGGTAGATTCTGTCCTGGATATGCATACTGCCCCCATTGCTGGTAAGGACCTTGTTGCAGGTATTGTTGAACATAGGGACCTTGTTGGGGTTGTTTATAAGACCCCTGCGGGATTTGAGGTTGCGGAACTTGTTGGATGTAAGGTCTAGGGTAAGGTCCCTGTTGAACATGAGGTTCAACATGTAGTCCTTCTTGAACATAGGGTCCAGCCTATGGTCCCTACTGAACATAGGGTCCAACTGCGGTCCCTGCTGAATATAGGGTCCAGCCTGTGGTCCTTGTTGAACGTAGGGTCCAGCCTGAGGTTCTGACTGGGCTTGCTATTAGTGAGGAATCTGCTGATATTGAGCACCAGGCTGAGGCCCAGATTGGGGTTGTTGCTACTGACCTTGAGGAAATGCCAGGTATTGAGTACCAGGTTGATTTGGGAGAGGACAATATTGACCCAAAAGGAGATTTATTCTAGCTTGGGTGTAAGATCCAAACTGAGGGTTAGACACAACGACACTCGCGGAGGGCTACTGTACATACTGTTGAGACACGTTCGATCGAGGAACATACTGATATTATACGTTCGGTTTTTGAACATAAGGGATGTTAGGTTGCAGAACATACGAATACGATACATTTGATTATTGAAGAGGTTGTTGAACCTAAGAATACTGAATGTGAGGTTGCCTTGCCCCGGGAATAGGTCTAGAATTCGGCTGCCCCCCACCCAAAAGGGGAGGTGCGTGAAGAGTATTAGACTGCCCCCCAGGCATGGATGAAACCATGGATTCCCCACTCAATGGTGGGATTGCAGTATTATATATGGCGAGTAGGGGATAGAGGATCCGATAGAAATATTCATTTAACCAATAGTCACTATAGGTTGAACAACAAGTTGAGACACAACAGCCACATTCGAAATGAATGGGTCGGAAGATAGAGGAATACCCATTGACCAAATGGGTTCTAGGAATAAAGGTCTACCACTAGAAGCTCCAGAAATAAGGTTTCCCAAATAGGTATAACCATGTGGAAGCATAGAAGAAACCTGAATGAAAGGTATTTCGGTCCCACTACCGAAATCGTGAGGTGTGGAACCAAATAGCTCGCTTTCATAGGGAAACACAGATGATGGCTTCTGGGATGTACGTTCCAGTTATTTCCTAAAGAGTGCCCTGAGAAGCACTCACGAATGGAACGCCATCAGCTTTGGATTCCATTTCGTCAGGAACTAACTGATGGAAAGTAGAGCGAGATGCTACTAGAGAAGTGCGGAAGGGAATTCTCGGTTCATCAAAAGCACTGAAAGCCTGTTGAGGCGAGACCACAATTAGATCAATGAGTGGATTTTCAGGAAATACCATGAACTGTGCAGATGGTTCAGAACTTTCCGGGTTAGAGTCTTCTGATGTCGTCCAAGGATAATTGTAAGATGGTGGTCGAGATGATATGGGTTGAACACTAATGACAATCTCGAGTTCAACACCTTGCGCTTCAAGGGGCCCAACTGGAAACTGAGGGACCTCAGGAGGAGGTTCTTGATATCCGCCAGAGGATGGATTAAGCGAATTTGACGATTTAGCTAGGATGACCTTTCAAGGCAAGATCAAAGAATGAAGAAGTGGACAAATTCACAATTTACCAAAAAATAATGAGGCTAGAGAACTGCATGGGTAAGATTTTTTCATGGGCAGTTACTTTTAGAATGAACAATAAATAAATAAAAAAGGGTGTGCTAGGCATAAAATTTTACCAAGTATCCGTGAACTGCAATATACACCTTGGTGATAAATTATAGAAAAAATTACCAAGGACTTAATGTATTATAGCCAATCTCCCTAAATTTTGTGTTCGGTGCATCATGTCTACAAGACGACCAACTCGGTTACCTACGGTAGGCTTGCAACCTAATGGTGTCTCCCCAAATATACATGACAGTACGTGGGAGTCCAGTCCGTATTAGTATTGTATAATGCATAAATGTTCAATAAGAGAGCCCAAAATATACTTATCATACATCAATAAACTCCATACGTGGGATGGTATATCACCCCCAGGATGTAATGCAGACCATTAGTGACAAATCCTACGTTTTACGATGTCGGGACATGTCTCTAGCCTAGACCACTAACTGTTCTCATTAGTTCCAAATTATCCTTAAGGTAAATTGAGTGAATTTTAATCTTTATCTTGAGTTAAGTTTGGTTTTGGCTCAAAATCGATGTCACCTGAATCCTGATAGTGCAGACTAAATGCAAACAGAAAAATTTTCCATTTTGATTAAGCCTATACTATTTAGGGAAGAGATACAAAAAAAAGTGCAATAAATGCAACAAAAATAATGCCCCCCAAACTAGCTCAAAGCTACGAAATGCAATATGCAATTATTTTCAATCTAATTCACTCTTCCCAAAAAAATGCAACTTATTGAAATTTTTATAATACTTCTCTGTTCCCCTAAGATGCACAATTTTTTTTAATTTTTATTTTTTTTAACTTATTTTTAATTTTTGATTCTTTTAACATTGAAATGCAATCAAAATAAAAACAAATGAATGAAAGAAGAAATACAAATCCTTTTAGTTTCCTTTCAATCGAACAAAAACAAAAATTTCTTTAACAAATGCACGAATGAAATGCTTTTCACTCTCTTTAAAATGATAAATATAAGCTAAATCAAAACTAAAATGAAAATCACTTTCAATTTATTTTGAATTTAGACAAAGTTCACACTCTTCTAGACTTGTGAATAACAATTTGTGATCCTATGTTTGACACTAAATCAAAAGTAATATCAAAGATGCAATGATGATCAGGGCATGCAACAAATCACTTTGAATCAAATTAATAACAATGCGATAAAAAGTGTTTGAAACGGTGAAAGATATCCCAACTTACAAACAAATCAAAGAGATGAAAAAACTCACTCATAGAAAACATGTAAGACAAATGCACAACAAGGAGGTCACTAAGATTCTACGGGCATCCTTCAGGGACCAGGACACACTGGAAAATAAAGGGGAAACCCTAATTTTTCCTATGTCTAAGATCAACGCTTCTGTGATAAGCAGAAGAGTGCTGAAAGGAAAATCAGCTCAGTTTTACTATATAGAAGAGCGATGTTAGTGCTACTGTGCAAACAAAAAGTGTATTGGTTTCTAAAAACAAGGAATAATAAAAAATAGCTTCACACAAACACCATACCTGACATAATGAAGTGACTATCAAACCTTACACTAACTAACAAAGGCCTAAGAAAGCTTAGATTCCATAAATTGGTCCAACTGATACAAAATCAGTCTGGGGAAGGAAGTCTAAGAGGCTAAGCTCCCCAATGGAGTGTCCAGTTCTATTGTCAAGATAAATCCCCTCTATGGAAAAAGGTGATCTCTCTAGCCCTAGAGTGGTTCTAGGAGCACGAGATACTTTCTAATGAAAATATTTATTAACTAACATTTACAATGCGACAAGAAAAGAGACAGAGGTACCTTTTTCCCAATGCTACGTTTGAATATGTTGATGATGACCCTGATCCACAATCCTTTTAGGCTTTCTCCCTACTAATCATGGCACAATAATTCCTGTGGATGATCAAGAGGCAACAAAAGATGTAATACAATACATAATAATCGTAAACATCATCTATCTAGCAAATCAAGGAGTACCAGAATATTTTCATAAACAACTAGACAAATATAGAAATAAAACATTAGATATTATTATTGATAAATATAAAAGGAAGAGCTTACAACCCATACCTTGATGTTGGAGGCCTCCTTTGGTGAAAATTTGAGTCCTTCGGTGAAGCTCTAAAGCATTAATTCTCCCGAACACTTAGGTGTTATCACAATGCTAGGATGCAAGGGAACGAGAGTTCAGACTAGCCTGAAAATAACCAACCAAGCTCTAAAATTGTGGGAATGAAGGATATAAATTTATAGGAATGAAGAAGAGGTTGGGATCCCATGAAAGGAGGAGGAAGGCCCACTTTCTAAGGGATAAACCCCCATTGACGAGATCAAAGCTCTAAAATCAGAGAGTTCGACCCTATCCCCACCGTTATACAACCAACTCACCGCCCTGGAGCTTCTAGAGGTTTAAGATTCTCCTCTATTTGAGGAAATACTGGTAGAACGGGATCAACACGATTTTCCAAGAAATAAGGGCACTGGCAGTGCTAAGAGAGAACAATGAATATGACATCAGTGCGAGCATGGTACTAGGAAAAGCGCTGACCCAGGAAACTAGGAATTTGACCAATTTTCTTTAGTAACATTCCAAGGCAGTTTTATTTGGATATTTAGGGGATGTCTTAACATATTTCTTCATGCTGGAAACATTGTACATGATTTGTGACGGGCATTTCAGGATTAGGGACCAGAAAATGAGCATGGTGACAAATTACTGTGTAACAAAAGCACATATGAAAGTCAGGGTTTCTTCAAAAGAATATTTTTGATTTGTCTGTACAATATTTTTGTATTTTTGTTGTCTGTTGATGAAGTCTTCATATTGATTTGGTTTTATTAGTGATGTTTGAAGATGAATTATTTGAGTATTTATTTGTTGAAGAATGTTGATAATGCAGCTAACTATTTGAGGTTCATAAATTTGTGATCTGACAGAATGTTTTAGTCTGTCTGTGTGCAAGTCATTGTTTGGACCATATTGACAGTAATTTAGAACTTAGTTGTTTAGATCTATACTCAGGTTGAATTCATTAAAAGACTGTATATACACAGGTTGGTTTAAGAAAAGTAGTGTACATATTCTAATCAGAGTTGCAGTTGATTCAATATGTTGATGCAGTGGTTTTGGGTTAATTTCTACTATTGTGGTTACAATGATCTCACTGTTTTGGTTGATTTGAGTTGGTTGATTGATTGTTTGCTTCAATGATTTATTGGTTCAGTGATTTATTAGTGGTTATTTGATTCCGTGTTTTAGTGATTGGTTGAATGATTTGGTATAGTGATCAGTTTCAGTTTGATTTATGATATTACGCTTAAATGATATTAGTGGGTTTAGTCTAGAAATTTGATGAAAAAGTGGCCTACAAGTTGTGATGTGTTGAATTAGGTGGAACCTGTGTGAAAAATTATGAAACATGGTCCACGATGGTTTTGAGGGTTGAAGCCTTCTGTGAGGAAGTTGAAACTTCCTACTAGTAGTAGCTGGTGATCAGATCAGGGGGTTGGAGCTCCCTTCCAGTGGGTGTTGGTAAACGAGATGTGGGGGTTGTATCTCCCTTCTAGTAGGAGGTGGAGAACGAGTGATGGTTGTAGCCTTTTGCAGGCATATGCTTGTGTGCTGGTATGAGTCTGCTCCAGTACAATATTATAAGAATTTTTTCATAATAATAAGATTGAAAATAGAGACGACAAAAATGGTGGTTTTCTCCCACATTGGGTTTCCACCCTAAATATTGGTGTTCATGTGTGTTGCTTATGTGTGATAGTTTACTGTGTTCTATTGTAACATTATTTGGTTTTGATAAGTTAGCATGTTAGTTGAAAAAATAAAAAATAAAAGTTAAGTTGGGATATGGATGAAAAAAAAAAAAAAAAATGTTAGGAAAAATTATGTTTTTATCCATCCATGTCAAATAAAAATGTTAGAGTTAGTTGCTCTAAAGAATGAAGGCAAAAAGAAAAAATGTTAGGGAAGAAAATATATATATATATATATATATATATATATATATATATATATATATATATTCTTTAGTTTTCAAAAATAAATTCATGGCTTCCTTTTTAAATGCGCTAATTTACCAAAAAAATTAAAAATTAATTAACGACGATTAAATTATTTAAAAGGGGTTTATATTTTCATTAATTAAGAAAATCATGTGAGCGCCTATTTACATTTTTCATAAGTCATAAGAAGACAAAAGGCCAAATCGTGCTAAATAAAGCGATGGAAAGTTTCAAAGGGCGATCTCTTTCCAGCTCGAGATCAATAGCAGAGGGGGGGGGGTCCAAAAATTGGTTTTAATGGCCGTTGCTTTTTGCAACATGTCAACACCATGCGACTTCGCACGCCCTCCGCCCAAAACCATAAAATAGGAGGTACCCCCCCCCCGAAATCCACCGATGGTAAAATTATTCCAACATTTTATTCCTCCCACACCTTAAGCCAATTGATCTCTCCCTCCACGCCATAACCATTTTCCATCCAACCAATGAAATCCTGCCATGTCATCCAACTGTTACCCTCCTCTGCCTCTACTCCCTAACGATTTGTACTTCTCCTCTTGCTAGTTCACTCGATAACTATTCAGTTCATCATTGCCCATTAAAGCCCACTCTTGAACTGTTAAGCTGCTATGGTCACAATCTGGGTTGTTAAACACAAATTCTCATTGACTTTACCTTCTTATCTATTCGTCACATCCAACCATCTCTACATTTTGTTCCTTGTCACCAAAATTTCCTTGTTACCATTTCTGCGATCGTCCAACCTGCAAATTCTTCCCCTTATTCCATATCCCTGTCTAAATCTGAACTGTAATTCAAAACCAAAAAGCAGGTGACCCCGAAAGGAAAAGCCAAGAAACATGTGATCGAAGAGGTGGAGACCACTAAACCGGTTGCAGAAGAAATCTCTGCTCCTACACCACATCTCAACCTGGATCTGATACCCCTCGCAGACACCTTCTTTAAGGTCACATATGCCCACTACAGATTTGACTTCCATGAATTGTATCTATGGCTCATATAGAAACACACTAATAATTGGGACCCTATTAGGTTCTGGGAATCAATGTTTCCCCTGTTTGCCTTTCCACAGACTCATTCTTTCCTTGACCTTATTTCCTAGTGCCAAGCACAGTATGATCCTATAAAGAGAGCAGTGGTGGCTCAGAATGGAAACATTTTGATCACCATAACTCTAGAAACCATAAACCAAATTCTCCTCATCCCTTCATCTGATTCTCTAACCCATTTTTCACCTGGTACTCTTAGGGAAATATACCATAAGTTAGCCTTCCCACAGAGAGCCCAAATATTTGAAATATTCCTAACTTAGGATGCATAATTTCCCAAGAAAAATCCACCATACTCATCCTCAATCTTTCCTAAAGCCTCTAAACACTGCATTTCACTTCTTTCATACCTGCTAGGATACCTAGATGACCAAACAGTTGATGAAACCATCATGGGATTCCTATCCATTTTTAGCAAAGACAAAGCACCTTTTTTCATGTATAATTACAACCAATTCTTGGCTGAAAATATACATGAGAAATTCATGAATTTCACAACTCAGGGTGTGTTTAATTACACTTTTGTAATTATTCACATGATTCTTTTTCAACAGGCAGAGGTGCTGCCTATCAACTTCAAAAAACAAGCTGCACAAGGAGTGAGTCAATCAATGATTCACTAGACATAGTTATTCAGGGCTACATCAACAACAACTACATTTTCAGAGTTCATAGACTCCTTCATAAACCTAGTGAAGCATCTTCTTACCAGTCAGACAAAACCTAGAATTGGAGAAGAGATCAAGAGGATATTAGATTTGAGTGAGCAAGCCAAGACATTGGATTGGTATTTATGCCAAAACTAAATAGAAATTAAAGTATATGGTTGCGAACTCCCACCATATAAACTTCCTAGATATCTTCCTATGAGAGTCTTTTCCCTAGATTATATTTGACAGATGATAAATATGGATGACCTCCATTTTGTTTCAAGGAAAATGAAAGCTCAGTTCAAGCTCAAGGAAAGAATTGGATATTTCATCTGTAATACTAGATTAGCTGGTGCCGAAGCTAATGCAATGTTGAAGAAAATGGGTTTCCAACTGAGTTTCACTTGGTCTTATGACCCACATGGTATTATTTATGCTCTAAGATTTGAAATAAAAACAACCTCCTATACTCATACGTCTAAAGCATAAATAGAAAAAATATATGAATCAAGATGAATGTGTTGAAGGCACTCTTCAGGATGTAGATGAAAAATTTCTTTCAACTTCTAATGTGCAGACCCCAGTCCCTAAAAGTAAGCAGCAGAAAAGAGTTAGAGAAGAGCTTCCACTTGTTAAATAAATCATGAAGGAGTTTATATTGCAACACAAGAAGCCAAAGCTTGGTTCAACTTAAATTTTAGAGGGATAACAACCAGAGATTATTGATTTGGGAGAAACTGAAGTTTCCACATCAATAATTGTTCACATGACTCCTCCATCATCATCACCTACTAGAAAACCTCTGGAGATTATCTAGCACTCAAAAGTCAGTTCTTCTGAAGAACATAATATCTTTTCTATATTCTTAGACATTAAGAATAAGAATGAAGCATTAAAATCTAATGTCTATAGTCAGTTCTGGAAACAAACATCAACTTCCCAGCACAAGCTTCTCACTTCCTTTGACAGTAAGAAAGGAAGGATGAAAATGGCCTTTCTGCAGGTAATTGTTCCTTTTCCAAAAAATCATGCTGAATATAAAAATACTGTGTTTTCTTTTGATGCAAGTCAGATCCATCCTATTAATCAGATGGACATGCAGAGAAAATCTGTGGAGATGCTCTTTTGAACAATGACAACAATGGCCATGTCACTCTATAAACTAAATATTGCATTATCAAACGTTTAATATCAGCTTAAGATTTAAAAGTTGTCTTCATTGGCCAAAGATAACAGACTGAAGTCTTTGGAAGATCTTGTAGTGAAAATTGGATATGATCGAAAAGACTCCAAAGCAGTTGAAGAAATTATTAAGAAGAAGAATGCAGACATCTATGCTCTACGCAAACACCTCAAATTGCCTTCCACTGAAGATCCAAAAACAAAATAATTTGTAGAAAATGAATACAACAAGGGGGAGATGCTAAAATTAATAATTGAGCAAAACATTCAAATAAGAAAAATGGAGGAACAAATTGAAGAGTTGTTAAAAGAGAAATCAGCAACACAAGTTGCTACTGATACAAACATAGTAGTTCAAATATCTTCTGTAGGTATAGAGCTTTCAGCATCATCTACATCAACTGATACAACAAAGCTAGCATAGGATTTAGCTATTTAGAATCAGGAACATGAGAAGTTACAACAAATATTTCAGATTCTAGAATCACAGAGGATCATAAATGATACCTTATATATGGAGGAAATACAAAAGTCACATAAGTTGGGACTCAAGGTTAAAGAGCTAGAAAGTGAATCTTTAATGGCAGTAACATTGGTAGAAGCCAAGAAAAACATTTGGGAAGATATCATCAAGTCTATGACAAAGGTATGGCCATCCATACAGATTATTTTTAAACAAAAAGAGCTCTTCACCAAGTCAAAAGTAGCCATAGAAGAACAAAAAGAAAATATCAAGAAACATCCAAGTGAAGCCACTGGCATGATCAAGGTATTGAAATCAAAGAACAAAGAATATTTGGAAGAAATAAACATACTGGACATAACTGCAACAATCGTAGATATCAAGAAATGTTTACAGAAGAAGAATCTAATCAACCAACTATGAACAAAATGTGAATATTTTAATATTTTTGTTCAAAGGTTTCATACAAAGTTTAACATTTTAAATCATAAAGGACTACCAGGATTGGTAGTATTAGATGAAAAATTGATTAAATTAGAACATTACTGTAAGAAGTTATATATACTATTGCGGTGGATAAATCAAAATTTGCAGGTATTAAAGGACAGATTACAGGGAAAGCATTTTTAGAAGCTTTGCAGTTGGATTTGATCATTCAACATCAAATCAAACAATTTTTCATTTAGAAGCCTACTTTCGAGAGATATACATAGGTAGATGAAATATTCAGAAAAATGATGAGTATAGAAATTCCAAGTGAAGAAAAATGGGATAAATTTTGAGAGACCATAGAGTAAAAGTATGATATTTACAGCATGCCAGCACAACATATTTTCAAGGGCCAAGTCATCAACAACTTCCATGAGAATAGAGACATATCATCTATCTGTTTCCTTCTCCTATTCTACTACATTCTATTATTGTAAATCAGTTTAAGATATTTCTGAGTTCTATAAATTAGTATAAATAACACTCATTACGAGTATTTAATGGTTGCACCCTTGCATAAGAAAATTTTTGTAAGCAGAATTGTACAATTTTTTCGATCATCAATAATAGAAGAAGGATTCTGAATATGTCTCATACAACTTCGTTCCTTCTGCAATTTGTTTCCTATTTTCCTTACATTTTGTCTCTACATATGTTTAATTTTTATCAAGATAATCAAATGAGATTAACTGTGTTTTAGTTATCTTACAATTCCTCCTGAAGGTATTATTAATAAAAATAATGATTTACTAAACAATTTGTTTATGTAAGTCGCTTTCATTTATAAATTGTTAGTACCTTGATAATGTTAAATGTATTATGTTGAAATTTTGGACATTGATTAAAGGTTTTCAAACTTATGATTAATTAAAGAATTCAATCTCAACGTTTGGTTATCATCTCTTCTTACATAAGTCTACTTAACCATTTACAAAATATTAATCACTGTGTGAAATAAACAAGCAACTCTCATTCATATTTTCTAATATTATTTGAAATATTTAATCAATAACTGTTTACACAATTTATTTTCTACATTGTTCATCCAAAATTTCAAAACAAAACAAAACATTATAGATGCTTTGGCATAATTATTGACCCTAATTATTTCAAGGAACAACATGTTCTTATTGCACATGTTTATTTCTTATTAAATTTCTAATGAATCAATGATTTAGTGGTTTAAGTTAAACAAATGATAATTTTATCTTAATTATATGTTTACTCTATATACGCTAGTTTCCCAAATAAAATTCATGTACTTATGCTAGTTTGCTTCAGTTAAGTCGCATACAGAAATTAGAAAAAAGAAAAGTAAAATTTCAAGTGAGTTTTTAAAATACTGATTCACTCCCCCTCTCAGCTTTTTTCCCAACAATTGGTATCAGAGCAGGGCCTTTAGAAGAAGCTTGATAGCTTGAAGGAAGATCTACCAAGATGAGAAATCAAGAAGGAACAACATCTATCAGGCCACCACTCTTCAACGGAATTAATCTACTTTTTTAGAAGACAAGAAAAAGATCCAATCCATAGTCTCTTACAGCAGATGTATGGGAAATTATTGAATGAGGTTATCAGTATCTAGCCAAAGTTCCCATAGATGCGGTAGAAAAGAATAAATATGAAACCAATGCAAAAGTTTTCGATACCTTATTGGGAAGATAGAATCAAAAAAATTCAAAGCTATGCAGCTAAATTCAACAAAGGAAATATGGGACAAGGTCATCGAGAGCTATGAAAGCGATGAAAAGGTAAAAATAGTTAAACTCCAAAATCTTAGAATTCAATATGAAACTTTCAAAATTCATAATGATTAAAGTGTTGCAAGTTTATTTCTCTGAGTAGATGAGATTGTGAATCGTATGATAAATCTGGGTGAAGATATAAAAGACTCTGTTTTAGTAGAGAAAATATTGAGATATTTAACTTCAAAGTTTGAGTGAAACATATCTTCCATTGAAGAAAAGGAGGATTTGTAGAACCTTTCTATTATACAACTTCATGGGATCTTAACAACCTTCGAAATGAGAAAAGGAGGTCCCTCAGAAATTAGATAAGTTGCATTCAAATCAAATACAAAAGGAAAATAAAAAGAATAACACAAGGAATCAGGTTATATATGAAAAGAAGATGAGGTAAATTTATTAAAGAAACTCCAATTAGGCATTAGAAGGTTAATAGGTAAGCTTCCCTTCAAGTGTTTTAATTGTGGTAGAGTTGGTCATTATACTGCTAAGTGTCCCTATAAACAAAAATAGGAAAAATGAAAAGAAATTTCAAAAGGGAATAGGAAACAATTTTAAAACAAGAAAAGTTATTATACTCATGAAGATAGTGATGGTTGGTCAAATAGTGAAGAGGGAGAGTCTGCTCAAGATTTTAAATCACTCATGGAATTTGAAATAAGTACTAATGAGTCCGATAAAAAATTCATCGATGCTTTAGAAGAAAAATATTTTTTTGAAGAAATCACTCAGCTTAAAGTATGGTTAGAAGAATATAAAATAACTATAGATACTTTAAAGGAACAATTCATAGAAAAGGAGAAGCATAATGAAAAGCTAGAATGTGAAATAGTAAGTCTAAGGAAGGAACTTGAGAAGATAAAAACTTTAGATCTTAGTTTTGCTAAAGGATATGAAATCTTAGATGAGATAATTAAGGTACAATGCTCTCCTCTTATGAAAGACAGTTCTTGGATCTAGTGGAGAAACATAAAAAACTAAAAATTCCTCTACAATAACAGGAAGCTATCTTAATGCAACAAAAATAAGTCAGCAAAACACCAGCCTTCAGCAAAAGAAAGATACTCCATAGGTAAATCATGCTCACTCTAATCCAAGGATAAACAACAACAAGATCTTCAATCAAAAGGTAAACACCAACATACGATACTATGTTCACAGAAATTTCTACTTTATTGGACAATGTTTTTCATGCCATAATTTTAGTCACAAGGCTACTCAATGTGTTTCATATAAGACCGTCCTAACTAGAGAAGAAAGAAAACAAAAAAATGAGATAGGTATCAAGAAAAATTCCTTTAATAATTTATCACCTCTTCAAGATGAAATTGAATGTTTATTTTTCAATAACTTTAGACACGAGGAACCTGAATGCAGGAGAAAAGTATAGTCATCATCTCAAAAGGAGAAAATAATAAAAACTTATAAGGTATGGAAAAGGAATAACATATAATCTGAAAGTTGCAGTATAGCATTTTATATGGAAGATCAATAAAATTGGTGGTTCATTGACATGGGATGTCCAAAACACATGACAAGTGATAAAGATAAACTCATTTCACACAATAAATTAGAGAAAGAGAAGAATGTTACTTTTGGAAATGGCTCACATGCTGTCATTAAAGGTAAATGATCAATTTTTCTAAAAGAAAAGGTTAAAGTAGGTAATGTTATGTTTGTCAATGGATTGAAGCATAACTTGTTAAGTGTTATTTAAATGTGTGGCCAAGGAAATGAGGTTGTTTTCAGATGAAAAGAATGTGTGGTTTGTGAAATTGACTCAGGAAATACCTTAATAAAGGGGATAAGTACTCAGAGTAATATTTATGTCTTAAAATGTAGTCAAGAACAATGTTACTTAGGAAAATTGGAGGAAATATGGCTATGGCACAGAAGGTTGGGACATCTAAGCTTCTCTTAACTACACAAATCAAGTAAGCTTAATTTTTTTCGTGATAGTCCCAACATCACGTTGCTAGAAAATACCATATGCAAGTCATATCAATTTGGCAAGAAAACCAGGGTACAATTCAATGCCAAAGAAGGATCAACAATTAATCCTCTTTAAATTATTCGTACTGATTTGTGTGGGCTAGTAAGGAAGAGTCACCTCAAGGAGAAAAATACTTCATCCTATTTATTGACAACTTCTCTAGAATGTGTTGGATGGTTTAATAAAACACAAATATGAAGCATTTGATAAATTCAAAGTATTTAAATCATTAGTGGAAAATGAGTTAGATCTAAAAATAAAATCCCTCATATCTGACAGAGGAGGAGAATTCATATCAGATGATTTTTTTAATTTCTGTGAAAAACATGGCATCAAAAGGTAGTTTTTTGTAGTTAGAACTCCTCAGCAAAATGGGGTAGCAGAAAGGATGAATATAAAATTATAGCAAATGGCTCATGTTATACTTGATGAGTATGGAATACATAATACATTCTAGGGTGAAGCAACACATAATGCAGTAAATATTCTCAACAAATCTCATGTTCGAGTAAATAGTGATAAAACTCCTTATGAAATTTGGTATGGTAAGCCTCCTATTGTAAAGTATTTTAGAGTCTTTGGAAGTAAATTTTTCATAAAAATTAATTATGAAAAACTTGGTAAGTTTGAATCTAGAGCAGATGAAGGAATTCTTCTTGGTTACTCATCTAGAGGAAAATGATACAAATGTTATAATAAAAGACTTCAAAAGATTGTTGAATGTATTGATGTTTTAATTGATGAAGCACGCACAGATTTCAAACAGATAAAAACAATAGAAGATTATGATTATAAACTACTAATTATTTTTGTTTATGTAGATGATATCATCTTTAGCAGCAATGAAGAATCTATGAGTCAAAAGTTTGCTTCTGTTATGCAACAAGAATTTGAAATGTCTTTACTTGGGGAAATAACATATTTTCTTGGTTTACAAGTACAACAAGAAAATAATGGCATATTTATCTCACAAACAAAATATCTCAAGCATATTCTGAAGAAATATGGGATGGAAGACTGCAAACTAGTATGTACTCCAATGATGACAGGATGTAGCCTCAGTTCACATGATGAATCTCTCGATTTTTATCAACCAAATACATGTCTATGATTGGAATTTTACTTTATCTAACAGGTACTAGACCAGATATCATGCATGCAATTGGGATTTTTGGATGCTTCCAAGCAAATTCAAAGGAAACACATCTTCAAGCAGTTAAGAGAATATACAAAAATATACAAGGAACTCAAGACTTTGGCTATGGTATCCTAAAGATGTAGATATTACTCTTCATTCTTACAGAGATGCAGACTAGGCTGGAAATGTTGACGACTGGAAAAAGCACTAGTGGAGGTGCATTTTACTTGGGAACTCGATTGTTATCATGGTTCAGCAAGAAACAAAGTTCTATTGCCTTATTTACTATAGAAGCAGAATATGTTGTTGTTTCATATTATTGTACAAAACTTCTTTAGATGATGTAGACATTGCAGGATATTCGAATCAAGTTTTATCCACCCATTTTAATCCTATATGATAATACAAGTGCTATTAGCATTTCGAAAAATCATGTTAAGCACTCCAAAACCAAGCACATTCCTATTAAGTACTTGTTACACTAAAAATTTCCCCCATGACATTTAGCTATCTATATGGGTTCATCATTACCTATTTTATGCTCCTTTGGAGGTCCAAAATTATAAAGTTCCTAAACAAAGTCTTGGAATTTAGAAAAAGCACATTAAAAACCTAAAAAGCCTAACTCCGCAAGTTTCCTAGTCATTGCCTGTGGTACCACAGTTTCTTGCTTTATAACGTGTGGCACATCCTACACATTCTGCTTATTAAAACTACAGACCCTCGTAAAAGGTAAAATAAAATAAAAGTAAGTTCTAGAAGCCTAGCTGGTTGAAAATTCTCCTAGCTAGAAGCTTCTAGAAGCATAATCTGGTCAAGCTTCGCCCCTTTATTCATGAACCTCTATCTGTTCATTAATGGAGATTATCCCTTGGTATTTGGAGCTAAAATACCCTTTTGAGAGGACTTTATCCCCCTTTCTTTGGAACTAAAACCTCATACCTTCTGCTATAAATTGAGATCATGTTTTAGTCTCAAGGGTACTTAGAACTTGGTAGTTTTAAGGTGAATTGCTGAAGAAATTGTACTCCCTACATTTGGCATCATTAGCATGAGAAAGATTACATACTCATCACAATAGTTTCATGCTAATTCAAAGAGTTAGAGTCTAGTCAAACTAAAGAAAACGGTTGTTCGGGACCCCAGAAGAACCTGTACAAACATCAAGGCATTAAGGTTGTAAGGTTTCTTTTTTTTCATTCAAAGTTAATACAAATGGATTCTATTTTCTCATTAAGTTGTTCATGTATCTTTTGAATAATTTAATTCTTGGATTCCTTTATCACTAAGATATATTATTTCTTTTGAATTATCATATCTTGCAGATGCTCTTGATCCCTTTCGCTTCTCTTTGATTGCAGATCTTATATGCTGGATCGATATCTCCTGGAGCATCTAGTGCAAACATTCAAATAGGATTAAAAATCAACATCTAAAGTGAAATCAATGCATCTAGTGTAAGCAATCAAATATCATTAGAAATCAAAATCTACATTGAGATCAATGCAACTACTGTAAGCAATCAAATAGGATTATAAATCACCATATACCATGAATTCAATGAATTTAATGCAAGAAATATTCTTCCCTCTCTCCCCCCTCAATATATATCTACATCTCCCTCCATTATCCTCCTTTGTGTCTCTATCTCACCCCCAAACATAAACACTCTCTCTCCATCTATTCATTTTCACTCCCCTCTCTCCTTCTCTATCTCAAGTCCTTTCTCTCCCAGCTACCTCTCGTGATCTGAAATTTATTTTTAGTTAATGTTGTGCTAATATTAGTTTCATATTTAATATGAAAGTGCTTTGGTTTGTTTCTTCTACAAGGGTCTATACATGTGCTTATGATTGATAAATCAACAAACTTTATGAGATTAAGTGTATTTCATGAACATAAAAGCATGGAAACTAAATTCTGAATAGTAGCATATGAAAAACAACAAACAAAGACAACTGAGTCAAATACACATGGTTTTGATGAAGGATTTCACCCCTCTTGGGTTACATCTCCCTGGTCAAGCTCCATATATTGGGCCTCTATATTATCTCAATTGTTCTCAAAATGATGTTTACATGCATAAAATGATTTTGGAACCTCTTCCAATGAGTTTAAAATGTCCAAATATATCAGAAAGGACTATTGTTTTACTCAATTTGATTACCAGATGATCTAGGAATGGCCCTCCCTTATGGTGGCCTGTTGAAGCCTCAAAAATAGTTGCTTTGAACATTGGGGGAAAACCACCCGGTCCAGACCTTAGGACAACTCCTTTTCCATTTAGTGTGATGACTCCGACTGGATTTATAGGACCAGTTTCCTAGTAATGAAAAATATTGGTGATGAGGTGTTTGTATAGGTGGATAATGGAACTAACTGATTAAAATAATCTATCTACCTTAAACGATAACTTGTAAATAATTCTAAAACTAACTCGGGTATTAAGTATGAATATGAATTTAAGATTATTTCAATTAAACAAATAACCATGAAAATGTGTTATTATTTAAAAGAAAAATGCAATATCATATAATGATAACTCTATTTAAGAAATTAAATAGAGTTAGAATAACACATCGCCTTCATAATTATATATATCATTTGCATATACTATGATAGATAAATATTTCTATATCTTCAGAAATGATATGATAAAGAAATATTTGAGAAAACAAACATATATAAATGATAGAAAATTTCAAAGAGAATACTTCATTACATAAAGAAAACAATAGTAAATCGATAGAAATACCAGATTCATTGAGATATTTTCTTGATGCAATTCGATATCCAAACCCTGCGCTTTAATTTAGAACAAACTCCAAGGTACAGAAATGAAACTCTTAAAGATGATTCACCATAAATCACAAGATGTGATCCTTTATAAAAATAAAATAGTCAATGGAGTACAAAAATGTATGATCCAAGCCAAAATATTACAAATTCAGGACCCCTTTCTAAATGCATGAAAGGGGTTTAAATAGGAAATTAACAAAACAGATTATCTATAACTTATGCTAGATACTATCATCGGAGATCCTGGAAAAGACTAGCGATATCAAATAAAACAGATTCACTGAATTTCTTATGTTTTCAATGTGCTGAGTTGGCAGATTTTAAGCATATCTTTAACTTCCATTGGGTGACTCAGCCTCGAATGCAATTGACTAGTGTATGTGGCATTGGATAGCTTTGGAATGATGTAATTTATGGCATTAGAAAGGCATTTGATTTCCATCTGCTGACTTTGTGGTTTGATCAAATATGTCCATAGGACATCCCATGTAATTTCCTATATTTTGCTGATCTTTTGATTCCTGTTGATTATTTCCTGCTTCCATCTGGCATCAGTCTCTTTCATCCTTGGCAATTTACATGGAGTACGATCTGAAATTAAATTAGTCACATATAAGATATCATTCACTAATTGTGTCATATTGTTCATTATGTCTCTAGCCCTTGATGTAGCACATTCTTTAATTAACTGTGTATCCCATTCAGCAAACAAAATTTCTTTATGCCTTCCTTCAATCCTGGGAAGATTTTCTTTCTTTCCTTTTTCTGAGTCCTGCCATGAAATAAACTCTGATATCTTATCATTTGCATTCTCAAATTCAATTCTAGTACTGTCTGATTCATCAATAAGAGAAGATGTCATTTCACATAAAGGTTCAGCTTGTGCAATTTTTGAACACAAGTCATCCAACTGCTGAGACAATAATTTACTTGTGTTCCAGAGCTTCTGTTTTAAATTGGTCAATTTTAGGATAATCCTTAAATTTATCTAATCTTGCTTGAAATATTTTTTCTTGCTCTGCTTTGGTAGTTTTCTCATTTTTCAGCAAGGTCTGTAGTTTAGACACCTCTTGAGACAACTTTTGTTGTTTATTTAAGGCTTTCTGATCAAGCTTCTTCTTTTCAATACTCAATTGTTCTTCCAATTGTTTGGCTCTGAGTCTTTCTTCTTCCAACTGTTGCTCCAACTGTAATATCTTTTGTTGATCACCTGTTGTTTTATCCTCTAGCAATGCTATCTGTATGTATTTTTGCTTTATCATTTGATTGACTTCAACGGCTTTATCTATAGTGGTTGCACTGTAGGCACCTACATGTTGTGATAGTTTGGTAAGATCCTCTGAAGGATTTACCTCAGTATTCTTCCATAAAACATTCATTAATTCAACTTGTGAATTTGCAAGTGATCCTTGATCTATCTTCCTTCTCTTCCTTTGTTTTCTGAAAACGGCCCTATGATTAGGACTATAAAAGATATCCAGAGGAGGTATGTCTTCAACTCTCAATACAATTTCTTCTAATGGATGTTCAGGAATAATCTCCATATCCTGATTATTCAGATCATCAACTTGAGGATTATTTTGTTCCCCCATTTTCTGAGTGAATTTTTCATACTGTTGTAGCAAATGGGAAGTAATAATCACTTCAGTAGAATTTCCCTCTTTCTGAGTGATCTTTTCTCTTTCAGGTTGATCATCGGGCTTATTAACTATATCTTCTTTTTCAGACTGCACATTAGCCTTGCTGCCAGTATTCTCCTTTTCTGTCTGAACATCAAGTTTTCCAGCTGTACTTTCCTTCTCAGTATGCATATCAGGCTTGCTGGTAGACACTTCTTTTTCTATATTGCTAGTTGTTTCTTCCTTTTTCTTTTGTTCTGTTTCTATACTTCCAGCTTCTTGCAAAGGAATCCTTAGCTAGTCAAGGGGAGATTTCAGCAATTTCTGACTTATGAACTGCATAAATTTATTCATATCCTCTGTCTGAAACTTGGATTTAGACAAGTCATAAACTTGGGAAAATTTCTCAATAGAAGCAAATAAATCATCGAAGTCATCGGGTTCATGTTCAAATCTAGCTATTTGAACCAAAGTTGTGAAATTGAAAGCTACTTTATTCGGATCATACTGTCCGCCTAGAATAGTTGCAAGCTTAAGATTTCTTATTTTAATGACTTCCTTCTCAACATGTTTGAAATAATTAAGAGTATAATTTCCACAAGGAAAGGGAAAGGTAGGACACATCAATTTCTTGGCATTCTTTAAACATCTTGACATCCCTCTTTCTGTCAACTGGTTAGAAATTTCTTGGGCTAATAGTTTATCAGGGACATATAGAGGTAAGATATGAGGTTCAACAATGCTTCCAAAAACTCTGAGATAGGTAAACCTTTCTTCTCCAAACCAATTTCCAATTAGGGATATATCATTCTTTGCCTTTTCAGAGAGCCAGGGAGGAAATTGGTTAAAAATGGTCTGATAGACAGGTAACATAAAGCCGTGACAAATCCTATATACATGATTTTTAAAATGGACCTTCCACAAATACTTATGGTAAATATGTATCAGGATAGGGTTTTGAGGGGTCCATTTCCAACCTAGAATAGGAAATTCTAAATTGAAACATGGAGCATCTAAGATATAGGCACAAAAATGAAAAGGGTTTGTATTTCCAGTATCTTTATCCTTTCTATATTCTAGAATTCTATTAGCTATCTTGTCAGAAAGGATAAATTACCAATCCATAATCTCATAATTCAGAGCGGAATGAATCAGGGGTAACATTTGAATTGAAAACCTTGCAGAATTATCATTTCCGAAAAGCCTACACATCATTGCAGCAACATAGAAATATGGGGCTACAAGAGACTCCACAGAGTGCATACCTAATGCTTCATTTTTGTGCTTTTCTGGAGCTCGTCTCCATTCCATTATTGGTTCTGATTGAGTTTCATTTCCTATGGCGAAATCTTTAATGAAGGCTTTGTTATAGATATTTTGAGGGTCTGGCAGATGGTACATCGCTTTTATATCTTCTGCTCTGAAAGACCCAAACATTTTTCCCATAGCTAAAACAAATGTTCTATTTGTGATGGTGATATTTTCTATCACCCATCGTATTACATCATAATACGGGAATATATTTGCCCAAGATGCAATTCTGTGAAGAAAATAATTTTCAAGTGCTTTGAGAGGAGTTTCAGAATCAGAATCTGAGTCTTCTTCATCTGGTACTGTCACCTTTACCTTTGTAACAGTGGGTTTTTTCTCTTCAATCAAGTTATACACTTCTTCCTAGGAAAGCTTCCCGAGACCCTGGCATGCCGTATCTGTAACCAACTTGATTTTGGCTAGTTTTTCTTTTGGCACTATCGCAGTAGCAGTAGTCTTTGGGGCAGCAACAGTTCTTGCTTTCTTAAATTTCTTAGACATTTTCTCATCTGGTATCGTTTCACTTGCTTGGCGAATGAGAGGGTTGGATGTTCTATGGCTTTGCAAATGAGAAAAACCTTTCAGACGCGAGAAGAAATTAAGTTAAAAGAAAAATTGTGTGAAAATCTTTTATCAATGATATATAATTGATTAACCCCATATTAAACTTAAATGCCCTCTATGAGAGTCAAATTCACGCATTCATATTGGAATTTATCACCATAATTCGTTTGATTTTATAATTAATGATGATCGTACAATCAGAGATCAACGATATTGAAATGTTAACGTAAAACTTTCCTTTTGAATTTTCCGATTGTGATTAATAAATAATATATGTGCGACGCAAACAGTGATAAACAAAGACTAACTATCCATCACATTGGAGGTTTTGAAAGGGAATCGAATGACATCTCATATTTTCCACCGATTTGCGATTGCATTGATAGTATATCGCATCGGATATTTCCAAAGGAATTAAGTTGCACATGATTTCCGCCAATTTGCGATTGCGATGATGGTGGGGTTGATCACATCAGAGTTTTGCAGAATAAGTAGATGTGATGTTGTTCCTCCAAAATGCGATTGTGATGAATCTCATCACATCGACATTAAATATACCGAATGAAGGGTATCCTTTTCAAAATGAGACTTGTGATCAGTTCTATCGCATCAGAGCTTCTCAAAACAAATGTGAAACCATAATATTTTATCGATTTTCGATTGCGATTGCATCAGAATTTTTAACATAAATACTTCTACTCTTTGTGTCGATGCGATATAAGACTTGAGTTTAATCGGATCGGAAATATTCAAGGTCACATGCATTTGTGGTATGAGATATGCGATTTATGACTTTTAAACAATTAATTTTTATATATTTTTTATTTAAAATAATCGGATTTATTCAAAGTCTTTTATTTCTATCTAAAAGGAAAGGGGACCTATTTCTAAAGTAAAATTTATTCTAAAATTTTGAAATGGGGAGGGTTGTTGTACCGTACAACATGGCCCTAGGCTTCAAAAATATTCAAGGCAACAAAAATCTCTGTATATGAGCTCCTATGCCTATGTAACCTATTCCAATGGCTCCAAAACGTCAAAATATACTTGTTGGGCCAGAATTGTGAATTACAGATAAATCACACTTCCCTAGATAGGTGTTAGTCTATAATAACAGGTGAAAGACTATACGGCTATTTCTCCTAACTCAGAACAGATACACAGAGAGGATTGGAGGCTTACTTAATCAATCACTTCCAAATGGCTTCTTCTGTCACTTCTGTTGTAGCTTCAAATTCAAGTGGTTTTTGGGTTGAATGCTTCCTGCAAGAAAGAACACTGAAACAATAGAAGATGGAATAATATAGATATATCAATAAAACATAGACCATATACATTAAGCAAGATCTTGTGATATGGAAAATAAAAGCCAATATAGATGCATATAGGGAAAAATAAGCAGTACTCTTTATTGATGATAGAAGGAGAGGTTACAACCTAGTGACTGATTTGAAGTGACCTTCCAGAAACGTTCCCAAGCCTCATCATAGTATAAATCTCTCCAGTAGCAGCTAAACAAATATATCTCTCAATTGAAAATTCTCCAGCATTACTCTACTCAAATTCTTCCTCATCAAGCACTTAGATTTGTGCTTAATTTATAGATTAACTGTAGGTTGTTTTGCAATCAATGACTTTCCAATAATAGGCAAGACATGTTTCCAGTCATGTATATGTCAAATGGACACTTGGATCCGAAGCTTGACACATGTGAACTCTTCTAGAAGCCACTGGAAAAGTGGAGACTCCAGAATAATGAGAATTTAGATCCCAATGTGGCCAACGCACCTATGAATGTCGAGAAGTGCTTTGCAGAGCAGCCTTGCATGGGGCTACCTGCATATGCAACGCACTTAGGCCCCTTAGAGCCTGTGTTGGTGAGCTCTCATATGCTATATAATAAGCTTCAAACCTTGGAAACCTTTGCTTGATGAAAGTCTTGCTTGATTTGTCTTGTTTCTTGTCTTAGGGCATGTCGCAAATGAAATGATAGGTTTTGATAGAACCTTGATCATTGGTCCTGGAGATGATGTCCAGTTAACCAGGTCATTGACAATGATGCCCAAATTTACCTATAATAATTGCCCCCTAAAGCATGAGATCAAAATAATAAGAACATTTGATTGAGATGCTTTACACTGTGATGAGCCTGGAAACGAAACATAGTGGTCACCTGCATCAATCTTACAATACATTACAATATGATATATCCTCTTTGATCATAATTTCTGAGGGTAGGCATTCCCATGTTCACCACATAAAACAATCTAATAACATGTACATAATTCTGAAATTCGTCTTCATTAGAATGTTTCCCAGATGCAGACATGCCTACAGATATAGGCCCATGTTTGGATGATAATTTGTATGTAAGGTCACCGTACAGATGATGTGTACACAATCCTGAAATCGCAGCCTGGATGGATGAAACTAGATTCGGGGTCTTCTTATCTCATTCACTCGATCATTCGGGTACAAGTCTAGCTATGCGAATATATGATTTGTAGTCGAACATGGAAAGACATCATTTGATTACCAGCCAATTATGTGAGTTTTTAACAAACATGAGAGAACCACCATTAATGTCAATGGCCCTCAAGGTACTGCAGTACATTTTGTAATGTGTGAATAGATGATTTTATGTCGAACACCAAACAAAATCTTTCGGTCAAAGGTCCGGAAGCGAGGATCTTGTCGATGCTGTAACAAGCCTCATGGTACTGGAATATGATGTTTCTAAGTGAACTTCCTAGATATTGATTTTTCATTGACAGGAAGTCACCTTATTGAAAAACTAGAGTTACTGATTTCAGAGACAAGGGTATGACTTGATATAGCAATTTTCAAGGATGACGGTCATGAAAATGAAGGTTTACGAGTATTGCAGAAGGATGATTTTTTAATCACTGGATGACTTCTCTTGAACATATCGACGACACTATGATGAGTTGGCAGCATTGACCCAAAGCTGGAGTGAAGGTATGATGAACCATAGGTGTGAATGAACCATCAAGGTGATTACCCAACCCAAATAATCACAAACATGAAGTGAAAGAAGTGTCATGTTCAAGAGCGACTTTCTACCAAAAGGAAAATTTTCTCACTTTTCCCAAATTTTCCTCGGTCATTTGTCGACCAGTACCTCTTTATTTTTTAACAAGCTTGAGGAGGATAACATTTTCTTGATCTATGATTCAACCCTTCGGGCGAATAAAGTATTGCTATTTAATAATTTAACGAGTCTAGTGATGAATGAAACTCTATTTTTTCCATGATCGACAAGTCCGTCGCTATTTTATGTTTTAATGAGCTTAACGACAGTGATAGTCCGGTCCTTTTTCATATTTTAGAGAGTCTGAAAAAGAGGACGAAAGAGAACTCCAAAAGTACTTTTTTGTAAATTTGTCACTCAGGTCAGAAAAAGTGTAAAATAATATCTAAGAGAACCTCTTTGGTCATGTTTAACCAAGGTATTCCTTTTCCATAAATAATCCATCTCAATTCGGAAAAGGGTTAAACTTATACTGAGTAGATATCAATTCATTTACTTTCACGAGCTCGAAAAGACAAGTGCTTGGAAATCTTTTCACATTATCAGAGTTTGAAAAGAGCTGAAAGAAGACTCCATGGGGTTCCTTTTTTGCCATTATCGAAGCTCAAAAAATAGATAAAAGTGCGCTTCAAATCATTTTTTTGTTTTAACAAAGCTCGAAAAATAAGGAGAAAAAGTATGCTTTATGGTCAAGTCATTCTTTGAATAAATCTACATGACTAATTTTTTCATCAGTTTTCATTTCCTGTTCAGAACAACATCAAATGGATTAAAAATACCTGTTTCATGATAAAAACATAATAAAACTATATTCATAGAAATAAATTTAACTTGAAAACAATTTAAATGACTATAAAAAGTAGTTTCACTATTCATTTTTACCATTCCATAGTTACCATTTTCATTTTGGAGCTCTGAACCTATTTTGGCCACGAACTTCAATTTTTGATTGCATACAATTAGTAAGAATGTTTTGAATTCCCCTTGCAAGAGCACATGTCGAATGCCCCCAGCAAGAGTAGGTGCCCCCCAAGCTTCATTTCATTCATCTAGATAGATTACTAGTTACTAATAGCTGGATGGAATGAAGGTTCATTTATGAGATCATATGGAAGACTCGTCGTAATTAGGAGAGGATCTGTTTCATTTTTTAATGAGCTTGACACAGGAAAACAACTATGCTTATGACCTGTTTCATTTTTTAACGAGGTTGACACAATAAAAGAACTATCCTCAAAGGAACTTGTTTCATTTTTTAACGAGGTTGACACAAGAAAAAAGAACTATCCTCATATCCTATTTCATTTTTTAACGAGGTTTACATAGTAAAAGAACCATCCTCATAACTCTGTTTCATTTTTTTAACGAGATTGACACAAAAAAAGAACCATCCTCATTGTGCAGTTGGACTAGTGAGTGTGTGCTGGAAAATACGTAGTCTAACAGAGTCATCATTTAAGGAGTTTGATGAGTACCACAAATGATAAGTTATAACATGCGTTGAAGGGTCTTCTCCAGGGTTTTCATTGAATTTAGGAATGTTTGAGGGTAACATATGTGGTATCACTAGCCACCAAGGAGAGGAACCAGATAGGATTCCAGATGATGACATGGGTGAAGTCAATGGACAAAACATCCAAGATGAAGCAGCAACAGATGTTGTCACAGCTGAAATATATGGTTTTGTCTGGGATGTTATCTCAGCCATGGTCAAATGACCCAATGTATACCCTATATAATCTACAGGAACTCAAAGTGAAACAAGATCAACAAAAGCAAAGGAAGGTGATTGAGGAAAAGACTTGTATAGGTAAAGCTCCTACCGAAAATGAGTTTGAGCTAAAGGTGTCTCGTCTTGTGATATTTCTTCAATCAAAATCAAACCAGGTGGAAGACCTTGATTGTCTGGTCCAAATTATTTTTCAGGTGGTTGACTGCGCGATATGGGAGACTCAATGGCTACAATAGCTTGTGGAGTGACCAATACAGAAACAACTTCTGGTTGTTCGACTTCGGGATCAAGATTTTCTCCACTTAGGGAATATAGCAACAAATATAAGGGGATGATAGACCCTGTTTCATTGGTCCTAGGGATGATGTCAGTTTTACCAATAACAGTTTCCCCCTAAAGCACAATGGGATCTGGATCAACTTCCAGCTGAACAACATTGGGTTCGGGAGGTATGGTCTCACAGATTGGATGGATCGTGACCACTGGTATCTATGAGGACTCTGTCTCGACAACAGTAGACAAACCAGTATTTGTAGAAACAACTTGTGCCAACTCTATTATATGGGAAGATGATGCTTCACCAGAGGTACTGAAGGTAATGGTTTTGGTAGAGCGATGTCTACGTGAACGATGGGAGAAAGGATTTTGTTCTTCCACAATTACTGAATTATTTTAACCAAAAACAAATAAACAAAAAGAGGGTAATCCTAGGAAAAAAGGTTTACCAAGAAACTGTGAACGGCAGAATACCTCCTGGCCAACCAAGAAGTACGTGCAGATAATCTCCCTGAATGTTGTGTTCAGTGTATCACAATTTCAAGGTGGCTGACTCGGTTCACTATGGATGGATAGCACCTTAAATTTGTCCTCCCAAATACACCCAAAGATACGTGGAGGCCCAAGTCCATATTAGCGCTATCTGATGTGAAACTGCACAGTGAGAGCACCCCTTTATACTTATCGTACTGTAACGCCACCCGATATAACCGAAAGTACGTAGACGAGCTACGATGTACTTACGTACGTGGAGTGAGGTATCACAGTCAGAATGTATCGCAGACAAGTTAATGACAACTGCTATGTTTTACGATGCCAGAATATGTCTCTAGCCTAGACCTTCTAAATGTTATCGTTATGGTTCCAATGCATTTTTAAGTAAATTGAGATTAATTTTATGTTGATCTTTCTTAAAAATTTTCCTTTCAAAGGTTCACCGTGATGATGTGTATGAAATTCCTAAAATGCAAACTAAGAATGATAAACAATCTTTCACTTTCAGCTTTTTCAATGAAGAACCTAGCTACTAAGGGAAGAGAGCAAATAATTTGTGAGCAAACAAATCAATGAGCACAAACTAAATGAAGATTTTCTAATTTTCCTTTTGAAAAACACACATTATTCTACATGCAAATGCAAGTTTTTCTTTTCTGTTTCTTTAATGTTATGAATGCAGAAAAGAAACTAGGTGCACTAAATCAATAATTCAAACACTTTTTAATTTCAAGAAACGAAGAATACAAACAACAATTTCTCTTTCGAAGGAAAAATGAGGATTTCAACAACAATTTCTGCTATCAAGGAAATGAATATTTTACGACAATTTCTTATTTCGAAAGCAAATGATTCTTAATGCGACCATAAAAAGTACTTTGAAATCAACTTGTCAATGATAAAGAAAAAAAATTTAAACCAACATTGAACAAATTTTTAGTCAAAGGATGAAGAATTATATAGAGTCACTGGTAAATTGAGGATCAAACTTTTCAACACACAAAAACAAACAAAACTGAAGCAAATTACAAAGGCAAATTCAAAGTAATTTGGGTACTTTCAGTAGTCAACGCAGTCTCCAAGGGGAGACAGTGCTCTGCAACGCAGGCTAGGAAGGGAGACAATGCTCTGCAAAGCACTGTGTCCATTCTAAGGGTGCGTTGGGCGCAGTATACAAAGAAAAATGCTACTATTTAACTCACTGTCTTTGCAAATTTGACTTTGAAAAAGTTTAATATTTATGAGTAACAACTACTGGGTGGATAAAAAAAGAAAATAAGAGGCTTAAACACCTAGAACTAAGAGAAATTCTCCCCAGCAGAGTCGCCAATTTGTTGGACCATAATTGTGAATTACGGATAAATCATGCTTCCCTAGACAGGTGTTAGTCTAGAGCAACAAGTGAAAGACTATACGACTATTTCTCCTAACTCAAAACAGATACATAGAGAGGATTGGAGGCTTGCTTGATAAATCGCTTCCAAATGGCTCCTTCTGTCGCTTCTGTTGTAGCTTCAAATTCAAGTGGTTTTTGGGCTGAATGCTTCCTGCAAGAAATAACATTGAAACAACAGAAGATGCAATAATATAGATATCTATTCAAGCTAGTTAGCTAAATCAGTAAAGCATAAACCATATACATCAACCAAGATCTTGCAATATGGAAAATCAAAGCCAATATAGATGCATATAGGGAAAAATAAGAAGTACTCTTTATTGATGATAGAAGGAGAGGTTACAACCTAGTGACTAATTTAAAGTGACCTTCCAGCAACGTTCCCAAGCCTCATCACAGTATAAATCTCTCCAGTAGCAGCTACAAAAATCTAGCTCTCAATTTAAAATTCTCCAGCATTTCTCTACTCAAATTATTCCTTCTCAAGCACTTAGATTTGTGCTCAATTTATAGATGAATTGTAGGTTGTTTTTCAACAAATGAATTTAAAATAATAGGCAAGATATATTTCCAGTCATGTAGATGTCAAATGGACACTTCGATCCGAAGCTTGACACATGTGAACTCTTCTAGAAGGCACTGGCCAAGTGGAGATTCTGGATGTCAGGAAGTGCTTTGCAGAGCAGCCTTGCATGGGGCTACCTACATATGCAATGCACTTAGGCCCCTTAGAGCCTGCCTTGGTGAGCTCTCATATGCTATATAATAAGCTTCAAACCTTGGAAACCTTTTCTTGATGAAATTCTTGCTTGATTTGTCTTGTTTCTTGTCTTAGGGCATGTAGAAACTGAAATGATAGGTTCTAATAGACCCTTGATCATTGGTCCTGGAGATGATGTCCAGTTAACCAGGTCATTGGTAATGATGCCCAAATTGACCTATAACAATACCAAAAATGACTTTTCCTGAGCTCCATTTAGTCAAAAATTAACTTAGTTATGGCAAAACCAAATTTTCCTACAATTTCTCCACTAATTCTGGAAACTGGCCAGATAAGCCCACTAAAACTGGAGTTGTCTGGCAAAAATGGTGCTCCGCCAAACTAGTTGCTAAAATAATCACGTCATTAGCTTATTAATAAGTTTTGTTTAAATGTGGTGGTTAGCGCAAAGTGCATTTAGGCTCTAGCCCTCCTCACGGTCATGGAGTAGAGGTCATATGATAAGGGGTTGGCCCCTCCGTTCTACTGTCAGAGAAATACACTACATACAAGTAAATGGTAGGCACATTTCTTTTCAATTGAATGGCGTTTGGCCCAATGGTAAAGGAGCGCATTAGGTGGGGAGAGGTCATGGGTTCGAGCCCAAATCTCAACCCCCATTACATGGTTTTTCCAGCGTGTTGAAACCTTTAATTTTATATGCCCATTTGAACCATATTAAAAATTGGCATATGATATATATATGCCATGACTATTAATAGAATCTCCATTCGAATATGCGCCTCATGTTTAATACAATGCATTCGAGACTTTAGAATTATTGGTCAATACTTATATCAATAAAATCTTAAAATAACAAAAAAAATGATTTCAGCCTTAGGAGGTCATTGGACAAATTTTACCTTCACAAACCAAACTGGCGAATCTAGCAGTGACATTTGTCACAATCCCATTGGACTAAAACTAAAGAATATTCCCTGAATGCTCATTGGGCTGCCATGTCATCAGCCTGTACCTATTCTGGAATTTTTTAATAAAACTTTGTCTTTTCTAAATGACGATCAACAGAACATAACACCTTCATCCGAACTCAGTTTTCCATGAAACAACTTGGGTTGGATTCCTTGCGATGGGCTAGTCGTTTTCATTCTAGTTTCATTCAATTTTGAGCACTTTCATGTTTGAGCTAAAATATTGAGCCTCTGATCATTCCTCCCCACTAGAAGCATTTTGGACCCCAAAATATATCTTATTACTAATTATTTGGATGAGGGTATTGTTCCCTCACCCTTCTAGTCTCCATCCACTGAAATTTTCCCAATTTCATCATTTGGAGCTTTTCACAAAATGTCAAGTTTTTCCTTGGTTCTTGCGACCTTCTCTTGTTGTCATTGACACCGTTGTGCTGCAATATTTCTTAATTTGTAGAGCAACAATCTATTATTGCAGAAACCATCTTGTTCCTACCTTGTTCAACAATCAAAGGAAAATTAAAAACTTTCTCACCTTGCACACTGTCGCCATGGCAATTTTTAGTTGATCTCGCTTTGTACTTGCATCAACTCTTGAAAATTTATGTTATGCAGAATTATGAATTACAGATAAATCATTATTCCCTAGATAGGTGCTTATCTAGAACAACAGATTAAATAATTTGCGACTACTTTTCCTAACTATGAACAAACACACAGAATGAAATAAGAAGCTTACTTGGAGTCCAAGTGCTTCCAAAGTCTCCTTCTGTCACTTTTGTTGTAGCTTCAAATTCTAGCCAGCTGTGCAAAATATTTCCTGCAAGAATGAACACTAAACAACAAGAGATAGAAATAATACATATGTCTATGCAAGTTATTTAGCTAAATCAATGAAGCATAAACCATATACATCAGATAAGAATTCATAATATGGAAAACATGAGCTTATACAGATACATATGTGGGAAAGTAAGCATCAATATTTATTAATGGATAGAAGGGGAGGTTACAACCCAGTGATTGATTTGAAGTGACCATCTCCAGCAGCATCCCAGCCTCATCACAATGCAGATCTCTCCAGCAGCATGTTACACAAATCAAATCCTTAATTGAAATTCCACCAGCATTCTCTACTCGAATTCTTTCTTATCAAACACTAAGATTTGTGCTCAATTTATAGAGGAGCTGAAGGTAGTTTTACAATCAATTAATTTTCAATAATAGGCAAGACATGTTCCCAATCTCTTAGATGTCAAATGGACACATGGATTCGAAGTTTGACACATGCGAACTCTTCTAGAAGGCACTGGCCAAGTGGAGATTCCGAAACAATGAGGACTTCGCTCTCAATGTGACCAATGCACCCTTGAGTGTCGGGAAGTGCTTTGCAGAGTAGCCTTGAATGGGCCTACCTACATATGAAATGCACTTAGTCCCTTTAGAGGCAACGTTGATGGGCTCTCATATGATAAATTATAAACTTCAAATCTTGGAAACCTTTGCAAATGAAAGTCATGAATGACTTGTCTTGTTCTTTGTCTTAGGGCATGTAGCAACTAAAATTATAGGGGATGATAGACCCTATTCATTTGTCCTAGAGATAGTGTTGAGTTAACCAGGTCATTGGGAACGATGCCCAAATTTACCTATAACAAATTTCCCCCTAAATCATGAAGTCAGAATAATAGTAACAATATTTTGGCTGAGATGCTTTACACTGTGATGGGCTGGAGATGAAGCGGAGTGGCCACCTGCATCAATGTTGCAATACATTACATCATGATATATCCTCTTGATCATAATTACTGAGGGTAGACATTCCCATGTTCAGCACATAAACAATCTAATAACATGTACATAATTCAAAAAGTCGTTTACATTGGAATGTTGGCCAATAGATACATGCCTACAGATATAGGCCCATGTTTGGATGATGATTTGTATGTAAGGTCACCATACAGATGATGTGTACAACAATTCTAAAATCATAGCCTAGATGACTGAAACTAGATCCGGGGTCTTATTATCTCGTTCACTCGATCATTCGGGTACAAGTCTAGCCATGCGAATAAATATTTTGTAGTCGAACATGGAAAGACATCATTTGATTACCATCCAATGATGTGAGTTGTTAACAAATGTGAGATAACCACCATTGATGTCAATGGCCCTCAAGGTACTGCAGTACATTTTGTAAGGCATGAATAGATGATTTGATGTCAAACGACAAACAAAATCTTTCGATCAAAAGTTTGGAAGCGAGGATCTTGCCAATGTTGTAACAAGCCTCATGGTACTAGAATATAATGTTTCTAAGTGACCTTCCTGGATAATGATTTGTTGTCGACAGGAAGCCACCTTATTGAAAAACGGGAGTTGCTAATTTCAGAGACAAAGGTATGACTTGATATAGCAATTTTCAGGGATGACTCTCATGAGAATGAAGGTTTATGAGTATTGCAGAAGGATGAGTATTCACTGGATGACTTCTCTTGAACATATCGGCAACACTGAGATGAGTTGACAGCATTGACCAAAAACCAACGTGAAGGTATGATGAACCATGGGTATGAATGAACCGTCAAGAAGATTACCCAACCCAAATAGTCACGGTGATGGAGTGAAGTGTCATGTTCAAGAGCAAACTGCTACCATAAAAAGTTCTGTTCACTTTCCCAAATTTTCCCCAATCATTTGTTGACCAATACCTCTTTATTTTTTAACAAAATTAAGCAGGGTAACATTTTCTTGATCTATAATTCAACCCTTCGGGTGAATAATGTATCGCTATTTAATAATTTAACGATTCTAGCGATGAATGAAACTCAATTCTTGCCATGTTCAACAAGCTTGTCGCTATTTTATGTTTTAACAAGCTTAACGATAGTGATAGCTTGGTCCTTTTTCATATTTAGAGAGCCTGGAAAAGAGGACGAAAGAAAAATCCATAAGTACTTTTTCGTAAAGTTGTCGCTCATATCCGAAAAAGTGTAAAATAATATCTGAGAGAACCTCTTTAGTCATGTTCGACCAAGGTATTTATTTTTCGTAAATAATCTATCTCAGTCTGGAAAAGGGTTAAACTTATACTGAGTATATATCAATTCATTTACTTTTAAGAGCTTGAAAAAGACAAGTGCTTGACAATATTTTCACATTATCGGAGTCTGAAAAGAGTTGAAAGAAGACTCCAGGGGTTCCTTTTTCACTGTTATCGAAGCTCAAAAAAGAGATAAAATTTATTTTCAAATCATTTTTTGTTTTTAAAAAAGCTCGAAAAATAAGGAGAAAAAACATGCTTTGTGGTCAAATCATTCTTGAAATAAATCTGCACAACTAATCTTTTCATCAGTTTTAAGACCTACTAAGAACAATATCAAATGGATTAAAAATACATGTTTCATGATAAAAAACATAATAAAACCATATTCATAGAAATAAATGTGATTTGAAAATATTTAAATGACCATTTAAAAATGTTTTACTATTCATTTTTTACCATTCCATAATATCATTTGCATTTTGGAGCTCTGAACCTGATTTTTCCCCCGAACTTCAGTTGTTGATTGCAATTGTTTATGTGGACATATCTCGTTGTTGTTTGATCCAGGATAGTGATATGAACCTCCTCTTTCCTTCAGTAATCATTTAATTTCCAATTTCTGCTATTTTCCAAGGTTTTGAGGTCCCTAGGGTAAATTTTGTCCAAAAATAGGGCAACGCACCCTTGGATGTCGAAAAATGCATCGCATACCAATTTAATTGAAGGATGCTTGCATACACAATGCACTATCTCTTGTTAGGGACTGCGTTGGGCACAATATAGATTTTTGTTTTTTGCATTATGCCCAAAATTTGCCCATTTTTTTGCAATGAATGGAATCTAATGGTTTTTATGGTTGTATTTCAAGTTTCCATTGGATTACAATCACAATTACATGGAGGAAAAGAGAACATGAAGAATAGGATATGATTTCGTTAAATGATCCGGATACAGTAAGAGCCCTAAGAGATTGTGGATTGCTTAAGTACTTCAAATTGTCAAGGATGAGACAACAAATAGAACTCTTGGAGTTCTTAGTTCAAGCATGGGATCCAAATGGTCCCCATACAGTCGAGGATGTATACTTTCTTACAGGTTTGTTGAGGAGAGGCTTTCCTATTTCACTCTCAGTGTCTGTTGTTGGAGGAGAGACAGTGAGAGATTATGTTTTGCAATATTACTATCCAGGGGAAGAGCCCAGCAAAGATGGAAAGATAAACATTCGGGATGTTAGAGATTTGCCTTTGAGAACTATCCTTTTCATGATTGTAAAACTTGTCGGCACTGTTACACTACATGTAGCGAATAGATCATATATGCAGTACGTGCTAGAGTGTATGGAGCCAACAATATTCAACTGGTTTGAAGCTATTCTTTCTTAGATAAAGGAACAACTGAACAAAGAAAAGGGAGCAAGGAAGAAGAACTTTATTTATGGTTCAATCCTCATATCATTTGATTTAGAATAGACTCCACTAATGCAGCCACAACATGTGACACTGGATGTGTCTAATCCTAGAGATCTGCGGATGCAGAGATGGGTAGAACTCATGAGTAGTGATGCTGCACAGCAGCAAAAACCCACAATATGCATATAAAATTTAAAAATGCATACCCACTTACATATATTTCAATACTCTAGCGCGGAAGCTTCTCCTTTTACCAAACCTGTGGTTAAAACCATATAATAAAACCCACTTTATGGAAATTTGATATATACGATTTCAACTTTGTTTAAAACCCAAAACAAATCTACGAGCCAACACATACATTAATGTATGTGTAATGTATTGCCAATCACCGAATTCGAAGTGTTTTGAACTGTTCAATCAATTAAATTGACAGCGCAGTGTTTATACGAAGTTTTGTATATAAAAGGCGCTTAGTAATGTGATGAACAGTTCAAAAGGTATTTAAGTCGGTTTTGAAAAGTTTGAAAAGGAGATTGGTGAATTATATGAAAGGACTTTGATTCTGATAAACTCAGAGTCGATTATTGAGATAAGATCTATTTTGTGTTTTAGTTTGTTTTTCATTCCAACGCTGTAGACAGATTCACGAACATTGTTATCTGATGAAGAATTGAGGGTGCAGAGTTGTTTTTACGCTGTGTCTATTTTATATAAATTAAATAGTAAACATATTGATGGAAAAGGTGAATTAAGGCGTGGCAAATTGTCAACATGAGCAGTGTTAATCCAGCTTGGTATGCAGAAAGGGAAAAGGCGCATAAACAGATCTGGTACCTTGGTTCGATTGAATTGAAGAATCAAGACATGAAATTGAGTGCAGACAAATGTTATTGGAAATGTTTGCGTGAAAGGTTTGTTTGAAACAATGTCAAGTTGAATTTAAATCATGGGCACATTGATTTTATTGACTTTTGATTATATGAAAAGTGTGTGTAAGATTGCCTGTGTATGGATAAGTTGAAGAACTTCTGTATGTACTGTTGAAATTGCCTAGCATTGAGTTTTATTTGGATAGAGATTTGAGATGCATTTCTTATATGCATGGTAGTGTTTGTAGATTCTGGGTTTACAGGTTTAACCTGCATCATTTTTGGTATCAGAGCTTGGCTCTGTTGAAAGAATGAAGACTGCAGCAATATAAATCAAGAGAAGTTGTGAGAGAAGAACCAGATAGAAGTGGAAGTGAACCTGAAGAATCCAACAAGAGATTGGACAGAGGACAATTGAAGTGTTCTCGAAAGTGAGAGTGAGAGATTGCAGAAGCCTAGAGGGAGCAAAGGTGTTGCTCAAAGAGAAGGTTCCAGATAGGGAATCGTGCTTACCAAAAGACTGAGTGAGGAGAGCTTAGTGAGGTAAGAGTGCAGTAAGGAGGACTTACTGTTGCAGAAGCTTGTTGCAGAGGTGCGAGGAGCTCATGGAAAGAGAGGAGCAGAAAATTACTACAGATAGTCATAGCAGAAGTTCACAAGGAAGCCACAGCAGAAGGGAAGATGCCAAAGCAAATGGCATGAGGATGAGTCAAGAAGAGTTTGACCGAGAGAAAGCTGAAATAGATTTCCAGATTGGAATATTGATGAAGATGCTGCAGAAAAGTGTTTGGACCATGAGAAAAAGAGTGAAGTGGTCAAGGCTACAAGAAAGGAGAAATCAGCAAGTGAAGTTAGAGATAGTAGAAGAATTGAGAAAGATTGAGCAGATATTGAGTGCTCAAGAGGAATCAGAGAAACTCAGAGAAGCAGAGGTAGAATTGGAAGTTTCCATTTGCAGACCAGAACAAGGTGAAATGTTAGGGGAAGAGGATAATGAGAGGTCAGCTGAAGATCTCATGGACTATTGGCAGAGTTCAGAACAATTCGAAGATATGTTGACAAAGGAAGCAGATGAGGCAATGAAGCCTTGTGATTTTGATTCTTACAGTTTGTGTATGTTTGCAGGATATGCAGAGGATGATGGACAGTCGATTGAAATTGTCACAACCAAGAATGAAGCGCTTGAGGTAAAGTATGATGAAGAATCCTTTTTAGAGGAAGAAGGCGTTGATCATTTGCAACAGAAGGAGTTCATAGATGAAATCCTGTTTGGTGTGAAACAGTCAGATGAGATTGATATAGACCAGCAGTTTGAAGACAATTCCATAGTGGGACTACAAAAAGGTAAACCAATGAATTTGTCTAATGGAATTAATGAAAGATGCTTGCAATATGATAATGTGGAAAACAGGTCAACGCAGGAGGATTGCCAAGAAAAGAATGAAGCTGAGAAGGAAAATTGTGATGATCTGCTGGAGAGATTTCACAAGGAGATAGAATTCTTGGAAAGATTACTCGAGGAACCCAAAGGAGGAACAAAGTTTACAGAACCTGATGGAGAAAAAGGTGTGGAAGACAACATTAATAAATATGATGCTGAAATCAGAGAAATTGAGCAGCGATTATATGAAGGTGAGATGAAAGATCAGGATAAACAAGGAAGTTATGTTATTAGAGGCATGAAAGAGACAGAAATATTAACTCAGCAAGATGAATATGGAAGTAACAAGAAATTTGGAAGAAATGATCAGCTACATGAGAATGAATTTGAGGAAGGCATTAAATTGCAGAAATATGGAAGCTGGCAGCAGAATGAAGAACCAGAAATTGTTCTGACAATACAAAGAAAGATAAGTGAAGACCGAAGATACAGATGGAGACTGAAGAAAAAGGTGAAGTGGAAGCTATTGCAATAGAGGTTGAATGGCAAGCTGATGAATGAATTCAGGAAACTTGAACAAATTCATATTGATTTGAAGTCACCACAAGAAGGATCCACTGGAATCCAAAAGATCTATGATGGAGGATTGGTGCTTGAAGAATCAAAGGAAAATGGAAGGTATTGTATTTTGAAAACTGAAGGTTGTTGTGTGTTTGCAGGTCACATTGACTTGAGGAAAGACAAACAGTTATTGAAGACTGTTGAAGAAATGACTACTCATAGTCATATGCAGAATAAGGAGGATGGCAAAAGAATTTTTGAATTCAAAGGATACATTGAGTCATTGAAGATCATTGACCTTGAAGCAAGCCAGAGTGAAGGAGGATTAAAGACAGATATTGCGGACAATGCAGTTAGTAAAGATGGTACAGAACTTTTGAGAGAACTTCCAGATGAGATGGAATATTTGTATAAGTCGAATCTTTTGATGAGGAAGCCAGGTAAAGCATTTGTGTTTATTGAGTTGATTAATTTTGATGAAGATTTATGTGCAGGAAAAGGGCAGTGTGAAGTCAATCTGAACCAAGAAGAACAGATCGGATTAATGGTAGGTGTGCTGGAATTTGAAGCAAGGAATGATGAAGTCATGAATGAGAAACCAGAAGAAGAACTTGGGAAAAGGCATTTGTACATTTCAGAAATGTATATGGAAGATTATTGGCATAGAGATTATGATGTTCTAATTCAAGAACACAATCAGTTGCAGCAGAATAGTATTCAGCACATGGGAAGTGAAATGGACAAAGAATTGGATGAGTTATGGAAACTCATTCTACAGCATTCCAGTAAAACAAATGCAGGACAAAAGAAGAAAGGAAGATTGGCTGGAAGAAATGGTACAGGTGAAGGGAATGGAAAATTTCAAATTAAAGTGAGCAAAGTAGCAGTAAAATATGTGAAAAGGACAGCAACAGATAGTGAGGAATTACAGCGCAAAGGCGGAAAACTTGATGGAGAAACAACAACAGCAGTAACTAAGGACAGAGTATCAAACCAAGTATGGGATCCAGGAGGACACAGAACAGAATTGCATGATCAGGAGATCATGGTTAATTTAAACATTGGGAGTCTGATGCAGGAGCATCTAGACCTAGCCAGCAATGTGATGAAATGGTCACATGTTGTGGCTAAAATAGAGTGAAATTCATTAACTGTCGGTCAAAATTAGATTTACTGAGGAGGTTGGATTCCTCAAATAGTTTGTTATTGTAATAAATAAGAGATTATCTTATTTAAATGTAGAGATAATAGTTGTTAGTCTAAGTGTGCGTGAAAGCAACGAAATAGAAGATTTCTGTTTGATTTTAATGATAGGAGATTACATTATCTATTGTTAGAGGAAGTAGTGGATAAAATATAGTGAAAATTGTAATAAGAAGGAGACTCTTCGTAGAGGTTTGAGGGAGGAGAGAAAGCTCAGATTTGAGAGGTTTTCTGCTTGGATGCCTTCGGGCAGTTTGTAGATGGCCTAAATGTTGAATATTTGGCAAAGACCAGCACTGTAAGTATTTGCATTTATTAATAATAATAAAAAAAATTAGTGTGTTCTCATAATTGTGTGGTTCCATTTATGGAGTGGTTTTCTGTAACTGAGTTTTAAATTTAGAGTGCACGTTTTATAATATTTGGTGTTGTGAATGCAAAACTGTTGAAGACAGAATACCTTGAATCGAGCGCTGAATCTTGGTGTGAATGAGTGTTTGATTTATATGTAATTGAATCTATGATTTTGATGGATCGTTGGGCATTAATGGTAAACAGTAAGGCTGAAAACTGTTTGATGTGTGGAACTAAATATACCTCAAATTGGACAAGGTTCGATTCAGCAGTAGAGTATTAATTTCTGCAATGGATGTAGCATTGGTATGACAATTTGGGCACGGAATAACATTGAAATCAAATGATACAGAAATCGTGTTAAATCCCCACTTGAATGGTTTTAAATGTATGTAAAAGGCGCTATCTAGAATTAATAGCTGACATAGGTCGATGTGCAAGTGAGTGAGTGGTAAGCTGGATGATATAAGGTTGCGTTGAGTTTTGTTTTGCAGGAGCAGATACAAGCAATTAAAATCTAAGTAATTATGGTGCGTTGGTGTGTTGTTAAATCAGTTGTTTATCATTAAAATCATGGAGCCAATCCACAACATCAGGGAAGGCGTGGTTCCAAAGGTCGATTGTCATCGTGTTGTTAAACCAAACGCAGAGCAGAAGGATCGATATCATGTCAGATTTGATTAATTTGTTAATACTTCTGTTGCGTAAATTTTTATTGCATTGGAGTGCGAGAGATCTCCATATCTTACCATATCACAATCAACTGGACGCAATGGGTTATCAATCAAGTTAAAAAGTATTTAAATCATGTCCAGAATTACAATGCATCGGCGTTGAGTTAGAGTTAATAGTTTGGGTATCAAAGAATTTGGCGTTTTCTGACTTCCGACTAGATCGGATCGGAACCTTGGATATTGAAGTGATAACACATTTTAAGAGGCCGATTTGGTGACTTCCGTCTGGATCGGATCGGAAGTTTGGTATTCCACTCCTGGTGACTTTCGATTGATCTGTCGACATCATATTGAAGTTGTAGAAAACGCAAAGGGGAATTGTAATGTATTGCCAATCGCCGAATTCAAAGTGTTTTGAACTGTTCAATCAATTAAATTGACAACGCAATGTTTATATGAAGTTTTGTATATAAAAGGCGCTTAGTAATGTGATGAACAGTTCAAAAAGTATTTAAATCGGTTTTGAAAAGTTTGAAAAGGATATTGGTGAATTATATGAAAGGACTTTGATTCCGATAAACTCAGAGTCGATTATTGAGATAAGATCTATTTTGTGTTTTAGTTTGTTTTTCATTCCAACGTTGTAGACAGATTCACGAACATTGTTATCTGATGAAGAATTGAGGGTGCAGAGTTGTTTTTACGCTGTGTCTATTTTATATAAATTAAATAGTAAACAAATTGATGGAAAAGGTGAATTAAGGCATGGCAAATTGTCAACATGAGCAGTGTTAATCCAGCTTGGTATGCAGAAAGGGAAAAGGCGCATAAACAGATCTGGTACCTTGGTTCGATTGAATTGAAGAATCAAGACACGAAATTGAGTGCAGACAAATGTTAACTAAAATGTTTGCGTGAAAGATTTGTTTGAAACAATGTCAAGTTGAATTTAAATCATGGGCACATTGATTTTAATGACTTTTGATTATATGAAAAGTGTGTGTAATATTGCCTGTGTATGGATAAGTTGAAGAACTTCTGTATGTACTATTGAAATTGCCTAGCATTGAGTTTTATTTGGATAGAGATTTGAGATGCATTTCTTATATGCATGGTAGTGTTTGTAGATTCTGGGTTTGCAGGTTTAACCTGCATCACTCCCTCTGCAACATTCTTCTTCTGCTCACTACCTAAAAACTCACTTTTAAAAAATAAATAATCATTTGATTCTTTAGCTGCAGTAACATAATCATTCAATCTTCTTTGTATACTAGTAAGCATAATTAATTTTGGAAAACTAGTATTTGCTCCTATCTCTTCCATAACTCTAGGCATTTCATGTCAATGTTTGCATTTCCTTTCTCTGGCATAATTGTTTCCAGCGAGCATTTCAGCCCTTTCTTTTGAATTTGTTTCACATCATCAATATGCCACAATTCAGTTTCAGCATAACCTTCTTCTTCTTATTTGACAATCTTCAGTAACTGTCCATCACCTCCTTGATTGATTCTGGAAATCAATTCAAGTTCCTCAAAAACTGTATCTTCATCCTTTATCAGAATAGAATTCTGATTTGTCATCACTGTGGCGGTTCTAAAAGTCTATCCCACAGTCTTCTCTTGGCTAATCAAACAAGCCAGTTCCTCCTTGTCATCAACAGTAACAAGTTCCTTCATATGAGACATGACTGTCTCACCTTCCTTGGAATTTATAAGTTCCTTCTTCTACAATAGTTCATCTTCATTCAAGACAATTCCAAGGGATGGATTGTCTTCTGCAACACCTGTAAACACAGTCAAATTGTCAATTTCAAAATTACAAGACCCAATGGTCTCATTTGATGATACAATCACCAAATCTTATTTTTGCAGTTCCAAGTCTCTTTCAGGACTTAGAAAATCTTCATTGTATTTCTTTCCAGCTTCCAAGGTTATCTCCATTGTTCCAATCATCATCATAGAATGATGATCTTCCATTATGTTTTCAACTAACATAGTTTCCATTTCATTAAATTCTCTGGCATTTTTCATTTGTTGTCCCTCTTTGCCTACATAATTAACACATGAATTATTAGTATTAAAAATACAAGGTCTCAATACCTTTTCCTCCTCTAGCAACATTTCAGTATGTTGCTTTGAGTTTTCTTGTAACTCCTTTGTCAGCACATCAGTATGTTGATTTAAATCCTCCATGAGACTGTCAGCTAGTCTCTCCTTTTTATCATTTGTTTAAAGAATGTTTCTCTTCTTTGGTTCACAATAATGAACTTCAATTTTCTAAATCATTCTCACATCCTTATCCTTTGTTTCCTGACTGTCATTCATGACAATTTCCTTGTCTTTCACATTCAGCAATTTATCCTGAGTATAGATCCTCTACTTTTCCAATTTTCTTCTTTGAAGATCTAACTTTCTATATAACTCAATGATCAGGAGCTCAGGACCAAGTGTCGTAAAATGGTCAAAAATAAAGGTGCTCAGAACTAGTTTGAACCTGAACGACCGGATAGAGCTCATCTTCCTGATTCCGGCGCCGCGAACGGTTCGAAAAACGGTCGCCGTATGCAGAAGTTATTCAAGTTTGAAGATTTCTCAATTTTCATTAAAAATGCCAAATTTGACTTTGGAAAATTTTATTAAAAAAAGAATATTCCACAGAATATTCTGGGAATATTTCATGGAATATTCCGCAGAATATTCTAGGGAATATTCCATTTGCAGCCAATGGAAGGGCGCCACGTGGCTAGCCCGGAGGCCGCCACGTGGCCCCAAGGTCGAGTTGAAATGGCGTGTTAAAAATTTTGTTATGGCTCGGCCGGATTCGAACCATGGTCGAACCTGTGTAAACCGGGCGACTTTACCAACAGACCACCGTTCGTTTGTTGTTTTATGTGCGGCGTGAGTTAGTATTTGACCGAAAGGTTTGTTTGGGCGGGGCCCGAAAGGGGGCCAGCCCCGAAGGGCCAGCCCCCTTCCCATGGGACTACAGGCTCAGAACCGTGGCAATAACCACTCGGCGCGCTATTGTAACGGCGGATTGATAAACATTGTTTAACATGTTATGTGATGTGTTTTAATATAAACCGTTTATATTTATTAAACCGTTTAACATTCAATGCAAACGGTTCAACCCCGCCATATGAACGGATAACATCACACTTATTGCCATGCTAACCGCACGGGTGAATTGGCGGCCTCCGCCCATTTTGGCGCCTATCCCTTATTTGGTGGCATTATCTGCAGTCTTTCCACAATTGGTGGAGTTTCTCAAGGTGAAACTGGCAGTTTAGTAAATGTGGCATAACTTCTGCTAGGAGAGGTCTTTGAAGAATTTTTTTTTTTTGATTCTGGGTCTCTTCGACCTTCTGAAGCGATTGGCATAGGTTTCACAGCCATCTGAGGCTGTTTGCAGGTGATTTTGCTTCGTGGAAGTTCCAGGAGCCACTAGGGCCAAATCAGTTTGGGAGCTGCATTGGGAATTGTGCAGCCAGTGAATGTGGAACGAAGGTCATTCCTGAAGTTTTTCAGCATTCTGAATCCATTTATACAGCTCGTTTTTCCTTTTGAGGCATTCTTCTCACTGTTTAGCTTCAGGGAAGCTTTCAGGGCCACCAGGGCCATTTCAGTGTTGGAGCTGTTTGGGGGCTATGTTCATCCATTTTTGGTGATTCAAAAGCCTATTTCTGCTATTTTCGACCTTCTGAGTCTAATGGCAGAGGATTCAGAACCAATTGAGGTCATATTCACCTCGAAATTCTCCATGCAAGTCTAAAGGGCCACCAGGGCCAATTGGGGAAAAGTACTGTATCAGGTACAATTTCACTGTTTAGTGTTTGGGAAAGAGCATGTTTAGCTAATTCCTATCTTCTGATTCTGTATTTACAGTCAGATCTGTCTTTCAAGACACTCTTATTCTTGTATTAGCCTTTGTAGCATTTTTAATACAAGAGGACAAGCCTAGTTTGAGAGGCTTGGTCCAGCAGATGTAGCCCAGAGGAGGGGGTGAACTGCTTTATCATTTTGATGTCTTTATTTGCTGAAGATGATATGCTAAACAAAACTGATATAAAGTGTTAAACAAAAAATATACATAACTTGCATACACACATAATCACCTACTCAGCTGCAGAAAGTTATTTGTCTTATTCCGCAAGACATCAAACTTCAAGTATGTGTATGTCAAAGACTTCTAAGTGTTAACTTCATTATTTATTTAGGCAGAGCCTGTAGAGGGCCAGGTAGCCTCTGGAACTCATCCTCTCTTTAGAGGTGACATGTCCAGTGAATGCCCCTACAGTCTATCTCTGTATAAGAAATAAGAAGTTTTCACATTTTCAGAGGTCACTTGGAGTGTATAGATCAATTTGAAATTATGGGAAATGGATACCTTGCACCCTTAAACAAGTACATTCCATTTTCAGATCAGATGGTATCAGAGCCAAGTTTGCTTGACTGAAATCACTAGCTTGATTGTGTAGCTTGAAAGGTGTCTTAAGTAGTGTTGAAGATTGACTGCTTTATTATTCTGCAAACTACTTGTTGTTTGAGTTTGCTGAAGCTCTTTTGTTCATTTTTATAATGAAAACTTCCATAAGTGGATCTATGGAGTCCATTATTGATGTGGAAAGGGAAGTTTCACATGAGGAAAATTTGCAGCAGCAAAAGTCGCCATGGAATTGGCTTGGTGAGAAGTGGATGGACTTCTTATTGCAGTAAGTCATTACTCGTTTTGTACATGCAAATTTCAGATTGGTATGTATGTATTTCAGTTGAAAAGTTGATGCAAGATTGCATGTAAAAGCAGTTTCAGTTGAAAGAATTTCTTTGTTGTTGAAAAATTTCGCCATGGAGGTGTAAAAGATGAGTATGATACTCACTTTTGTTGCAGCAATGTCTTTTGGTTCAGCTCTTGATTATCCACATGTCTTTGGGATGATGTACTTGTGGGTATTTGGAAAGAAGAGTTGAAGTTGCACATGTACATAGAGATTGTATATGTAATTAGCGAACTGTATATAGTTCATTGTACATGATACATACACATATGTTTGTCAAGATGTATCTTGTTGTCTATCGACTTGTGTCGGTTGTGTGCACACTTGTTACAGATTTTGTGTGTCATTGGTATAGCACATCTCATTGTCAACTGGTTGTTGATGTCATATGTTGCACAAGATGCTTTTGGTGTCGTTTGGTGCAGAGAACGAAGTGTCAGTGCAAAGGAGTGCAAGATTCCATGAGTTGGAAAGGCATGAAAGCAAAGAGGGCACAAAGTTCAGCAAGTGTCATTGCTGGTTTCAGTATGGCAGATTGGTATGGCAAGAAAACTTGGTCGGGATTCGACACAAGTACATGGCTCATTCAGCAAAATTCGCCATGTGAACAGTTGGCAATTCAGGAAATTATTTTGGAGGCTGAAAATAAGAGGATGTTTTTATTCTCTCATTTTCTGTTCTACAGTTCAGTTTCAGAATTTCAGTGAGCTTTTGGGGACCAAAAGCTTTTTCATTTGGGAGGTGTGATCAGGAGCTCAGGACCAAGTGTCGTAAAATGGTCAAAAATGAAGGTTCTCAGAACTAGTTTGAACCTAAACGACCGGATAGAGCTCGTCTTCCTGATTCCGTTGCCGCGAACGGTTCGAAAAACGGTCGCCGTATGCAGAAGTTATTCAAGTTTGAAGATTTCTCAATTTTCATTAAAAATGCCAAATTTGACTTTGGAAAATTTTATTAAAAAAAGAATATTCCACAGAATATTCTGGGAATATTCCATGGAATATTCCGCAGAATATTCTGGGGAATATTCCATTTGTAGCCAATGGAAGGGCGCCACGTGGCTAGCCCGGAGGCCGCCACGTGGCCCCAAGGTCGAGTTGAAATGGCGTGTTAAAAATTTTGTTATGGCTCGGCCGGATTCGAACCATGGTCGAACCTGTGTAAACCGGGCGACTTTACCAACAGACCACCGTTCGTTTGTTGTTTTATGTGCGGCGCGAGTTAGTATTTGACCGAAAGGTTTGTTTGGGCGGGGCCCGAAAGGGGGCCAGCCCCGAAGGGCCAGCCCCCTTCCCATGGGACTACAGGCTCAGAACCGTGGCAATAACCACTCGGCGCGCTATTGTAACGGCGGATTGATAAACATTGTTTAACATGTTATGTGATGTGTTTTAATATAAACCGTTTATATTTATTAAACCGTTTAACATTCAATGCAAACGGTTCAACCTCGCCATATGAATGGATAACATCACACTTATTGCCATGCTAACCGCGCGGGTGAATTGGCGGCCTCCGCCCATTTTGGCGCCTATCCCTTATTTGGTGGCATTATCTGCAGTCTTTCCACAATTGGTGGAGTTTCTCAAGGTGAAACTGGCAGTTTAGTAAATGTGGCATAACTTCTGCTAGGAGAGGTCTTTGAAGAAATTTTTTTTTTTGATTCTGGGTCTCTTCGACCTTCTGAAGCGATTGGCATAGGTTTCACAGCCATCTGAGGCCGTTTGCAGGTGATTTTTCTTCGTGGAAGTTCCAGGAGCCACTAGGGCCAAATCAGTTTGGGAGTTGCATTGGAAATTGTGCAGCCAGTGAATGTGGAACGAAGGTCATTCCTGAAGTTTTTCAGCATTCTGAATCCATTTATACAGCTCGTTTTTCCTTTTGAGGAATTCTTCTCACTGTTTAGCTTCAGGGAAGCTTTCAGGGCCACCAGGGCCATTTCAGTGTTGGAGCTGTTTAGGGGCTATGTTCATCCATTTTTGGTGATTCAAAAGCCTATTTCTTCTATTTTCGACCTTCTGAGTCTAATGGAAGAGGATTTAGAACCAATTGAGGTCATCTTCACCTCGAAATTCTCCATGCAAGTCTAAAGGGCCACCAGGGACAATTGGGGAAAAGTACTGTATCAGGTACAATTTCACTGTTTAGTGTTTGGGAAAGAGCATGTTTAGCTAATTCCTATCTTCTGATTCTGTATTTACAGTCAGATCTGTCTTTCGAGACACTCTTATTCTTGTATTAGCCGTTGTAGCATTTTTAATACAAGAGGACAAGCCTAGTTTGAGAGGCTTGGTCCAGCAGATGTAGCCCAGAGGAGGGGGTGAACTGCTTATCATTTTTATGTCTTTATTTGCTGAAGATGATATGCTAATCAAAACTGATATAAAGTGTTAAACAGCAAATATACATAACTTGCATACACACATAATCACCTACTCAGCTGCAGAAAGTTATTTGTCTTATTCCGCAAGACATCAAATTTCAAGTATGTGTATGTCAAAGACTTCTAAGTGTTAACTTCATTATTTCTTTAGGCAGAGCCTGTAGAGGGCCAGGTAGCCTCTGGAAATCATCCTCTCTTTAGAGGTGACATGTCCAGTGAATGCCCCTACAGTCTATCTCTGTATAAGAAATAAGAAGTTTTCACATTTTCAGAGGTCACTTGGAGTGTATAGCTCAATTTGAAATTATGGGAAATGGATACCTTGCACCCTTAAACAAGTACATTCCATTTTCAGATCACTCAACAATTTCAATTGGGTAGAATTATGAAAATTTACACAACTTTCCATACCTTCACTTGTTATTGACCAATCATTAGATGGTCCTTCTTCCTTTGTTTCAATATTCTGTTGAATATTCTCATGAGACCCCTCTGTCTCCTTTTGTTTCCAAGATCTTTCTATCTCAGCATCATTCTGAACAAAATTCAGATTCAACTTTTTCTCCTTAAGAAAATCTAAAGCTTATTCATCATCTTGTGATGTACCTGCAATCATACACAATTCATTAGTTTTAAAAACATAAGACTTTTCAATCTAATTTGCTTCTTCAAGAATTTCTCCTTGAACATATTTGCATGTGGAATCATCAAATTCTATCCTTGACTGAAAAAATCTGAGTTCTTCCTTCCATAAGGCAATCTCCTTCTGCCTCCACTTCATTTGTAATGGTTTCCAAATTACCTTCTTTCCCTTCATTGGAAAGACCCATCCTCCTTTCTGGTTTTCCTCTCCTTGTAGTTATTCCTTCAGTACCTCTAGTTGTACTTTCATCACTGCAATATCTCTTTCTCTATCCTTCATCTTATCTTTATGGAATTCTTTATAACCTCTTCTTTGATCCTCCATGATCATCTTCTTCATGAGTTTCTCACTCATTATGAGTTTTATTAAGCCTCTATAACAACAAGTTCTCCCTGCTACACTTACCTCACCAATCCCCTCTCTGGACTTGGTCTTTTGACAAGCACTGGTTCTCTATATCTAGAACCTATTGAGCACTCTCTTCTGCTCTCTCTAGGCTTATATCCTCAACTCACCTTCTCTTGAGAACACTTGAGTTGTTATCCCTATCCAACCTTTACCTGGAATATTTAGGTCCACTACCATCATCACCAACAAACTTTGTCTTCATCTTGTCTGCAACCAGAATTCTGCAACCACAATTTTTCAAACCAGATTAAAATGATCTCACCTTCAAGATCTCTGCACAACCTTGTTCTTTTCATTCACTTGTACTTTGATTGGACTGTCTTCATTTATTTCTGCAAATGCCTGTTCACTTCAATTCTGTGTATTTTCTGCCTATTAGATTTAGAATCTGATCTCCTTTTATTTTCCCATCACACATTCATTCTGATTTAATTAAAAAAATATTTAACTTTCAAAAGAAATTTTCAAACTTTGATACCAAAATGATGTTGCACAATAGCAAAAACCCACGATATGCATACAATATTTAAAAATGCATGCCCACTTACATATAATTCAATAATCTGGTGTGAAAGCTTCTCCTTTTACGAAACCTATCGTTAAAACCATATAATAAAACCCACTTTATGGAAATTTGATATATATGATTTCAACTTTGGTTAAAACCCAAAACAATTCTTCGGGCCAACACATACATTAATGTATGTGCCCAACGCTTTACCAATCCACCATATATTCTCACCAATCTGAATGCCAATAAACATTAAGGTATATTCGGCCCCACAACTAACATTTCATTTCATACCAAAGGTTCAACTTTGGGTAAAACCCAAAGCACCAACATAATGATAATATCCGTCCCATATTTAATATAATTCCATACTTTGGTTTAAAACTCAAATATCAATGTAATATTTGGATTTCGGGTCCCACAACTTACCAACTTACCCTTTGTTAACATTCATGCAACTTTGGGTGTGAACTCCGTTGGATCTCCGATGTCTATGATCAGACATATATCGCATTCAATTTACCCCTACACTTTAATTCGCCAAAGAAACGCGAAATCGAGGGTATTGAAATTCCATCAATACAATGTGTCACTCATTTAGCACTATCACACTCATTTAGAAGATTACCGCTTACCACTTAAGGGTTACGTGAAAACCACTGGTTGGTTTTCAAAAACCATTCACCATTTTTTGGTATCGTTGACTCTCGGTTCAACGTCTAACCTTGTTTCATTGGCTTACGATTCTGGAGAAGACTCGAGATTTCAACTGTGCCATTGATCCATTTTGTAAAACTCAATTTCCGATATTTTCTGCTCGACAAAGTGCATTTTCAAATTCTTTAGGAGTTTTCCAGTTACACCATTGGTGGCTTCTCTGCTCGAATCTTCTTCTTCGCATACTCGCAATATGAGATTGACATAAACTTGAAGGACCAATTTCTTTCATCGATCCATTCTGTGATCGATGCACATATGCAATCTATCCAGAATTCAATTACAAACTGAATTTTCAATTTCTTAGACACACAGTCTCACAATAAAAAAAAATCTTTCAAGTTTATTCGAATCACCTGCACATATATATATATTACGCCCAACTCTAGTTTTCACACTAATTAGAAACTGAATCAATCAACATATAATCGCACACTTTAATATCAAATTTTCTCCATATATATACAACAAATAATTACAATTATTTCTTCCTCTCTGGCCTGATATTCAATCAATGGCCTTCTTCCTCTAATTTTCTCGTAGGCTTACAATCCAAAACCTATTTCTCAATCCTCCTCTATTTCTTTTCTACCTTCTCTATCTTTTTTAATGTCTTGAGGCTTATCATTTTTATACAAAAGGTTCTGAAACTATTTTTGGTTTCAGATCCTTCATCCACTCAACAAAACCCTGAATATCCTCTGACTCCTTATTTTCCTCAACTAACCCCTAAGGATCCTCTTTCATCACAAAATCATGAAACCAATTCTAATTTAGGATTTATAATTAATTCCTAAATCTCTCAATCCCTATACACTCTCAACTAGCCTAATTCTCTCATCTTCTCCAACATTCAAGAACATTTACAAAATTCCTCACAATATTTAATTAATTCTCATTAAAATCACTCAAATCATTACATAAGAAACCAAATCCCTTGAAAACACAAAACCCCTAAGTCTATTAAAATACAAGGAATTTTCTTGAGCCTAATGCCCCTGCATCAAGTAGGTATGCATGCCAATCGACCATTGTGTTCTCAACTACGTTCTTCGCCTGGTTTCGGTGAAATATTTTCGCCATTGATGAGTATGCATACACAAGTGTTGATTTCCGAGGAGATCCAAATTTATCATTACCAGAAGGCGCTCATTGGGGTGCAACGGGTAAGAATGTTTTGACCATTATTTTTATTTTCTTAAGGTTTATACAATGTTTTCGTATTTTTGATGTAATGCAGATGTCGGTTGTGTTCAACCAATAAAGGAACTAGAGTGTGAAGCAGATGCGCCGGCAGAGAGGGCTGTCGAGAGAGCAGTCCTTTAGGATCTTGATATGGCTAAGACTCTTGCTGAGCTTCGACAGCACATAGAGGGTTTGACCTTCGGGATTCCAAATTACCGGATCGAAGAGTTACCCATGCGACTGCAGCGACACACTAATGGGGTTCCTAACCATTGGATGTAGTTACTACATAGGATAGATAGATCTATAGCATGTTACCATGAGCACCACTAGTTTACTTTTGATATTTTGCATACATTTTGAGGTCAGATGACCAATGTGTCTTGGGCACAAATTTTTATAAAAACCTATAACTATCTATCTATATGATTTCAAAGTTTTCCTATGTTTATTGTCCAATCCTATTCAATGATGTGAATGTTTTCTTTACATATGTTGCAAATGTCTGTCTAAAACTTGATTAGCTAAAGAATAAGTCAATGTGTTCAAATTTTTGGAAATGTGTTGATATTGAATAAAAACAAAGTGTCTTTACAAAATTCAAACTCTTAGGAACAATCTATGCAGTGTTGGATTTATAACAGTATAAACACTAGTAAGTTTTAATACCACAAGTTGTGAGTCTAACCTTGTGATTATACGGTTAATACCAAATGAAATGGCATCAGAGAGAAGTTTGATCAACGTGTTATACTTAGCGATATTGTTCTTCGATCTACCAATACAAATCCCTTGAAAAGTCACTAACTCATCGTTCAGAGCGAAAATGGCCCACGCTGCAGAGGATAGATTCTGCGGACTACGACTAGCACCATTAGCATATCCAAAAAATGGTTCCAAAGATTCAGACATCTACGATGAAATGTAAAGAGGATTACTAACATCAAGAAAACTCTAAAAACAAATTAAGATATTGGATGCAAATCAACAACATATATATACAATATAATACAAAAAATTACTAAGCTCATGATTAAGCATAACACTAGTATGTTATAATATCACAAGATGTGAGTCTAACATTATGATGATACAGTTAATACCAAATGAAATGGAATCAGAGAGAAGTTTGATCAACATGCTATACTCAGCGATATTGTTCATCGATCTACTAATACAAATCCCTTGAAAACTCACTAACTCGTCGTTCGAAGCGAAAATGGCCCACGCTGCAGAGCATAGATTTTGCGTACTGTGAATAGCACCATCAGCATTTCCAACAAATGGTTCTGAAGATTCATACATCTGCGATGAAATGTAAAGCGGATTACTAACGTCAAGAAATCTCTAAAAACAAATTAAGATAGTGGATGCAAATCAACAACATATATATACAATATAATACAAAAAAATACTACGCTCATGATTAACCATAGTAACGTTTCAGATACAACAATATAGGGGCCATCCCATAATGGCTCAAATTTTCCTGTACCTATTACATCAGCTTCTTAATCGTAAAGAAGGACCAAGTTGCCCTCTGAGAAAATGCGACGCTGGACATTTTTTTCGTATTGCGCATTTGTACGTCTCTTATGTGTTTCTTTGGCCAATTGAGCTTCACGACACGTTTCATCAAGATGGATGAGGTTAAGGAGACACACTTCTTCTTCTGAGGTTTCAGGTAACAAGTCGATTGCGAGTTTTAACGATGGTATTTCACATTGGATAGGTAAGATTGCTTCCAGACCATACACCAATTGAAAAGGAGTAAATCTAGTTACGTTTCTCATCAAGGTTCGATACGCCCATAAGGCAGAGTACAGGATCGAATGCCAATTTCTTTTACGAACTCTTATCATTCATTGAAGCATACGTTTAAGAATATTGTTCATAGCCTCAACTTGTCCATTTGATTATGGATAATAAGGAGTACAATTATCGTGTGACAATCCTAACTTGGCAGTCAATTCAGTCATCATATGGTTGCGAAATGCTTGCCATGATATATAAATATAGCCTGTGGGACTCCAAACCATGCAATAACATGACTAAATAAAAACAATGTAGCTATCTGTCCTGTGTTGTTGAATGTAGGCATCGCTTCAGCCCATTTGGTAAAGTAGTCGACTACGACAATAATATAACCATGCCCCCTAGACGAGCGAGGGTTACATGTAATGAATTCAATACCCCATTTCGAAAATGGTCCCACAGAGACAACATGATGCATTGGCGCTAGCTGTTTGCGGACTTTACGATAAAAGATATGGCACACATGATAACTTTTGACTATGCGGATACAATCTCAAAAAATTGTAGGCGAAAAGTAACCAGTGCAGAGTATCTTCTGCATGGTAGCATATCCAGATAAATGTCCACCACAAGCCCCAACATGACAATAATTGAAAACCGTCTCGGCCTCCTCATGAGTGAGGCACCTCCTTAAAATGGTATCGACACTACGATGATAAAGTGTATCGTCGACGATCAGATAATATTTGGCTTGGTATTGAATATGTCGTTGTTCAAAGCGAGAGGTATTAGGTCGAGAAGTTTGAGTTTTGAGATAAATGATGAAATCTCCATACCAACGATCAGATGATCCGATCAGAAATAGAGAGTCGTCAAGAATTGATGGTTCCAACGTAGCTGCATTACTATCAGAGGGAAGGTCACAGAGAAGCTCAGCCAAAACTAAAGACTTCTTTGAGTTGGATTTTATGAATTCCAAATCAAATTCCTACAAAATGACAATCCATTTTTAAAATTCCCCCCCAGCAATTGATGTGATAAGATATAAGTCATGGGATTGCAATCCAAAACGATAGTGGTATTTCGGAGCAGGATATAGTGGTGAAATATTTGGAAAGCTTGAACAGCTTCCAAGGCAATCTTTTCTACGTACGAATACTTAACTTCCGTATCATTGAGATTACGACTCAAATAATAGATCGGATGTTCAATTCTATTTTCTACTTAGACCAAAACCATAGCAATGGTTGTTTCAACCACGACGATATATATGAAATAATAATTTTGATAATTAGGCGGGTACATTAATGAAGCTCGGACAAGAGTATCCTTGACAGCATCAAAAGAAGCTTGTACAACTTGGTCCCAATGGAAGGGAACCCCCTTTTTCAAGAATCGAGTAAATCTTTTAGCCATTTCGGTGTAGTTTGGAATGAAATTTCTTAGGAAGTTAGCCTTTCCTTGAATTTTTTGTATCTGAAGTAAATTTGATGGCACAGCCAAATCAAGAATAGCCTGAACCTTCAATGGGACGATTCAAATTCCTTCTTTTGAGACTACGAATCCAAGAAAATGACCATAACCAACAAAAAACACACATTTATGTGGATTGAGGCGTATTTTGTAGTGTCGGCAGCGTAAGAAGATGGCTCTCAAATGCATCGGGTGATCAGCCTGAATTCGTGAATGCACTGGTAAATCATCTAGATAAGGTTGAACGATGTGCTTGATGTCATTGAAAGCATAGTCCATTTCTCTCTGAAAATTTGCCCCAGTGTTCTTTAACCCAAACGGTAGTTTCCTATAAGCGAATGTGCCCAGGGACATATGAACGTTGTCTTATGTTGATCCTCTGGGTGGATATTGATTTGATTGTAGTTGGAAAATCCATCCATAAATGAAAATATTTCACATCCAGCACAATCGTCAATAATCTGGTCAATAAAGGAGTAGGATAGTTGTCTTTTGGACAAGCAAGATTGACATCTCGATAATCGATGCACACTTCCTTTCTTTTTCATGGTAAGATCGATGTTGGAAACCCACTCAGTTAGTAGAACAGGGTAAATGAAACCAACACGCAAAATTTTTTCAACTTCTGCTTTGATGGCAGCGGCTTTCTTCAGATGAATAGGATGAAGTCGTTGACGTACCAGTTTGACATCAGGATACATATTAATAGTGTGTTCAACTATAATAGTATCTATGCCTGGCATTTACTCGTAAGACCAAGAAAATACATCACATAATTCACGAAATAAAGAGCGATATGTTTCGAGTTCTTATGGAGAACAAGATACACCGCATGAATATTTTCTACAACACCAGGTTTGGTCGAAATATCGATAGAAATGGTTTCTTCAATATTTGACAGATTTCACTCATAATTGATTGCATTAATAGGTAAAGAATTCAAAAAGAAATTTTTGATTTTTGGGTGATATAGTTCACTAAGATAGTTTTCTTCATAATCAGGAAGATGAGAACGATGATGATAATCTTCCCATGGTTCTCCTTCTGACATCATAGCTTCCAAAATATTCTCATCTGTTAAGAAAATTGAGGAAAAAGGATCAGAAGGAGTACCAAAATCTAAGGAACGATCAACCCAAACACTCGGTGATGCTGATTTCAGATTCACCACCCAAGCCAGATAGATTGATTGCTATGCGATCTCAATAGGCTAGGTGGCAGAAACTCATCCAAAATAACAATTTCAGAATCACTCGTACTCTCCCTTAAGCCAGATGGAGTGGAAGAGATCATGTATCAGGTCTCTATACTTGCAATTTATGCCGACGTCGCAGGCGATGGTAATGAAAAGGTTCCCATGAGAGTGGAATCCTTTAAGAGTCCTACACCAATGTTCTGAAGTGCTAGTTGGCATGTGTGAATGAACGTAACACTTCCAGTTACCTACAAAGTGGAGGCAAATAAGGATAGATGATTAATGACTGTGATAGTACCTTTATTTGGAAAGGAAATCATTCTCAAATATGTAGAAACAATTGCAGTCATTATATATACCCATGGCCTTCCAAGTAGAATATTATAGTCAACGGGTCCATCAACAACCTCGACATCAACATTCATTGTTTTCCCCTCTAGTTCAACATGAAGGTTATTAATAATACCATAAGGCTTATATGTGCATCCATCGAAAGCCTTCAATGTCATTGATGATTGTGATAAGCACAATGAGCCAAGTGAATTCCAACAATTTAAAGAAATAATGCATGTTGATGCTCCCTCATCAATAATAGTACGATGAACAAGGTGATTGAGAACATTTACTTGTATGGAGAATGCCAATTCTTCTCGTAGTTGTGGCACATAGCCTGTATGATTAAAGACGACAAGATTATAATCAGTCAGATCAATTCCACCAATAGCAGACAATAAAGCCTGTTTTTGGGAAGGAAAATTTTGTAATACCTTAAGAGCAGACATAGTTGAAGGGGATTGAGCCAAATATTCAACTATATTATAATTTTTAGTAGCTCTTACTCGAGGATTATATGTCGATTTGTGAATTACTCCCTTTGGTGGCTTGATTGTCAATTCAAGAATAGAAGTAGGCGGTACTGATTCCGTAGACAAATTCGTGGTTGAGGTAGTAGGTTGATCAGGCGCCTACCTATCATAATATTTATTACGCGTTGACACCAAAATATCTATTGAAGGCTTTTTGATGGATAACATAAGTACTTGGGAACTAGAAGCTGGATTCGTAGCAACCATGTTTGTGTCCGGATTTGGAAATGGGTCTGTCAACACAACTGATGCATGGGAAGTCTTAATGATTTTTGAGACTTAGCACGGTGAGGACAATCCCTAACAAATTTTTCCTCATTACAAATGCCTTTTACTTTTGAGGAAAACAATTTCTCTTTTGAAGGAAAAATGAGGAATTAAACAAAAATTTCTCCTATCAGGAAACAAAGAATTTATGACAATTTCCTTTTCAAAAGAAAATGGATCTAATGCGACAATGAAAATAATTTGAAAATAATTTGTCAATGATAAAGAAAAATGCTTTAAACAAAAATTGAACAAATTATTCTTTCAAAGGGGGAAGAGGTAGATAAGTTCACTGGTCAATATGAGGCTTCAGGCTTTCCAAAACACAACAAAGAACAAAATGAAACAAATTGCAATGAAAAACTCAAAGGAATTTGGATGGTTTCAGGAGGCAATGCAGTCTCTAAAGAGAGACAGTGCTCTGCAATGCAGACTTAAAAGGGAGACAATTCTATGCAATGCACTGTGTCTTGTCCACAGTGCGTTGGGTGCAATGTACAAGGAAAAACACAGCTATTTAACACACTTCTATTGCAAATTTGGATTTCAAAGAACCTAATCTTTCTGAGTAAAAGCTACTGGGTGAATAAAGAGAGAAAATCAGAGCCAAATACACCTAGGATGAAGGGTAAACTCTCCAATGGAGTCGCCAATTTTTTATGCAGAATTATGAATTATGGATAAATCATTCTTCCCTAGACATGTGCTTATCTAGAACAACATTTTAAAGAATTTGCGACTAATTTTCCTAAATATGAACATATACACATAATGAAATAAGAATCTTACTTGGAGTCCAAGTGCTTCCAAAGTCTCCTTCTGCTGCTTTTGTTGTAGCTTCAAATTCCAGCTGTCTGTGCAAAATATTTCCTGCAAGAATGAACACTAAAAAACAAGGGATAGCAATAATACAGATTTCTATTCAAGATATTTAGCTAAATAAATGAAGCATAAACCATATACATCAGATAAGAATTCATAATATGGAAAACATGAGCTTATACAGATACATATGTGCGAAATTAAGCAGCAATATTTATTAATGGATAGAAAGGGAGGTTACAACCCAATGATTGATTTGAAGTGACCATCTCTAGCAGCATCCCAGCCTCATCACAACGTAGCTCTCTCCAGCAGCATGTTACACAAATCAACTCCTTAATTGAAATTCCACCAGCATTTCTCTACTCAAATTCGTCCTTATCAAACACTAAGATCTGTGCTCAATTTATAGAGGAGCTTAGGGTAGTTTTACAATCAATGACTTTCCAATAATAGGAAAAACATGTTCCAAATCTTGTAGATGTCAAATGTGCACATCGATTTGAAGTTTGACACATGTGAACTCATTTAGAAGGCATTGGCCAAGTGGAGATTCTAGAACAATGAGAATTTCACTCCCAATGTGACCAATGCACCCTTGAGTGTTGGGAAGTGCTTTGCAGAGTAGCCTTGAATGTGGCTACCTGCATATGAAATGAACTTAGTCCCTTTAGAGGCAGTGTTGATGAGCTCTCATATGATATATTATAAACTTCAAATCTTGGAAACCTTTGTAGATGAAAGTCATGAATTATTTGTGTTGTTCTTTGTCTTAGGGCATGTAGCAACTAAAATGATAGGGGATGATAACCCTATTCATTGGTCCTGGAGATGATGTCCAGTTAACAAGGTCATTAGGAATGATGCCCAAATCGACCTATAACAAAGTATCTTCACCATTTCCATGTAACTTTCGGAAACCATCAATAAGCATTTCTGGAACCCATGCCTTCATTTCCAAGTTTCCTTGTCACTTTCTCTTTGACCTTTGCACTCTCTTGCACAGGGAATCTTGTTTCCAACAATGCTCAACACTATTGTTGATTGTTGCAAATGTTTTTCACCTTCTTTCAAAGGAAACCTGTGAACATCCTAAAACAACTCATTACAAGCATAAGCATATTTTGAAATGTGTGATTTAATACATCTTTTTTTTTTATCAACAATGTCAATTTCTGACTTGCATTCATTATCCTCTTCATTTCACTTGCATGCATAAGAGACAAACTCATCTTCTTCTTATGTGCTCTAATTATGTACTCAATACCATCCATAAACAAGTGATACTTTTTCTCATGGTGATGGAATACAACTTTCCTATCATACAGATAAGGACTTCCCAATACAATACCTGATATCTCAAGAAGCACCACATCAAGCTCAAATTCATCAAGAAAGTTTGAGTTAATGGCAAATCTTAGTAAGCATTTCCTTGTAACCTATAAGTTTGCATTCTTGCATATCCAACCCAAAGGATATGGTCTTAGATGTCTAATAGTTTCAAGGCCTAGTTGCTTAACCAAATCTTCAGAAATCAAGTTAGCTTGTGACCCACTATCAAAAAGTTTATCCATCTTGGTATGTTTAGAGACAACTCTAATATGGAAAATTTCTATTCTTGTATCTTCATGATGAGTATCATTTGAACAATTTTAAGAACTAGTGCTTGCAACTTGTTTACCTTTTAAACCCATGGATGTAATCTTTGTCTCATCTCTTTAATCTGACCCTAAGTCATGTTCAGTTATAGCAACGATTTTTCCCTTCTCTCTAGCTTTCAATCTGTTTGGTTTCAATTCTGAATGAAGTTGCCAACATTGGTCTTCATCATGCTAGTGTTTGAACAATTTTTGCATGTGAGTTTTTCCTTCTCTTTTTACAAAGCTATTTCTTTTTCCTCTTCCATAAAACTTTCCTTTTCCTTTACCCTCACTTTCAATTTTCCCATATATGCTTTGTTTTCCCTTGCCTCTAAGTGTATGGCTTGTACAAAAACTTCATCTAAATTTCTTGGGTTAAAAATACGAATAGTATGCTTCAAATAGGAATGTAAACCCCCAATGTATTTCAAGAGTGTATCTTGGGAATTCAACTTTATTCCTAACAAAAAAGCTCTCTTTTTAAACTCCTGGGTATACTCTTGAACTGTTTTACACTTGAGTTGCTTAAAATTTTGTAACTCATAATAGATTCCTGCATGTAGGCTAATGGATAAAACTAAATTTTAATGGAATAAATAAACTCGACCCAAGAAATGGATATCTTACCATGGATTTGCATATCCTCTTGAGTCTTTGCTTCCCACCAAACTAGTGCTTCTCCTTCTAGTCTTAATGAAGCTAATTGGATCTCTATGTCGTCTTTATGAAGGTTTTGAATTCTACAATACACCTTCAATTGACGTATCCAATTTTCAAGCCTCTCTGCATTTACCTCGCCATTGTACATAGGAAGTTCAAACTTAATGTCCAATTTGAGTAATGGATTTTTTCCTTTCGTGGCTTGTGAATGAGTGTGAGTGGTTTTTGTGCTGGAAGTGGAAGATGATACTGATGGCGACGATGAGAATGATGAAGATTGTGGAGATGGAGGTGTCTTTCCTCCACTTCCCTTTGAACTCCTCTCTTCGTCCTTCTTACCATCTGAAGTTTCTTCTCCATATGGAGGCTTACAACCTTTTCCTACCCTTCTAAAGTCAATGCTGGAGATAGAAATTGAGGTGCTTCAATTGCAGCTATGAGTGGAACTTTGGGTGAAGATTATGCTCTTGTAGCTCTCCTTCTTCTGGTCCTAATCTTAGGACTTGCAACCAATATCTTCCCTTCTCCTCTCTTCAAATTTAACCTTGTAAGCATCACAAAATTGCCACTATTAAAACCCTTCTTGCACAATCTTAAGAAAAAAAGAAAATAACCTTTGCTTTTCAACCAAGATCTGATACCAAATTGATCTGAAATTGATTATTAGTTAATGTTGTGCTAATATCAATTTCAAATTTGATATGAAAGTGCTTTGGCTTGCTTCTTGTACAAGGGTTTATATGTATGTGCTTATGATTGATAAATCGACAAACTTGATGAGATTTATTGTATTTCATGAACATAAAAGCATGGAAAATAAATTTTGAACAAAAACATAAAAAAACAGCAAACACAGACAACTGATTCAAATATACATGGTTTTGATGAATGATTTCACCCCTCCTGGGCTACATCTCCTTGGTCCAAATCCATAGCTTGGGCCTCTGTATTAGCTCAATTGTGCTCAAAATGTTATTTACATGCATAAAATTCTCTTGGAACCTATTCCAATGAGTTTAAAATGGAAAAATATATCAAAAATGACTATTTTTTTTACTCAATTTGGTTACCAAATGCTCTGGGCATGGCCTTCCCTCCATGTGGCCCCAGGCTTCAAAAATCTTCAAGGAAACAAAAACCTTTGTAGATGAGCTCCTCTACCTCTACAACCTATTACCATGGCTCCAAAACACCAAAATATACCGAGAATGACTCTTCCTAAGCTCCATTTGGTCGAAAATTGACTCAATTATGGCAAAACCAATTTTTCTTACAATTTCTCCACTAATTCTGGAAATTGGCTAGATAAGCCCACTAAAATGGAGCTGTCTGCCGAAAATGGCACTCCTCAAAACTAGCTGCCATACTAATCTCATCATTAGCGTAGTGATAAGTGTTGTTTAAATGTGGTGGTTAGCACAAAGTGCGTTTAGGCTCTAGCCCTCCTCACAGTCATGGAGTAGAGGTCATATGGTGAGGGGTTGGCTCATGGGTTGGCCCCTTCATTTCGTTGTTGAAGAAATACATTGCATACAATTAAATGGTAGGTGCATTGGTTTTCAATTGAATGGCATTTGGCCCAATGGTAAAGGAGTACATTAGGTGGGGGGTAGGTCCAACGTGTCGAAACCTTTGACTTTATATGCCCATTCAAACCATATTAAAACTTTCCATATGATATATATATATGCCATGGACTATTAATAGAACCTCCATTAGAATATATTCCTCATGTTTAATACATTGCATTCAGGACTTTAGAATTATGGGTTTTGATATATATATATATAGAGAGAGAGAGAGATAGAGAGAGAGAATCATAATATGTATTATAAATATATATAATAATACTTATATCAACAAAATCTTAAAATAACAAAAAAAATGATTTCCCAGCACATAAATCCATAAACCCAAATTCAGCCTTAGGAGGTCATTGGACAGATTTTACCTTCACAAACCAAACTGGCAAATCCAGCAATGACACTTGTCATGGTCCCATTGGACTAAAACTGAAGAAGGTTCCCAGAATGCTGACTAGGCTGCCATGTCATCAGCCTCTCTCTCTCTCTCTCTCTCTCCATATTTATGTCTCCCTCTTTCTCTATTACCTTTAGTTCCCTCTCTCACTCCTCTCCTTCTCTCACTTTTCATTTATCCTCTCGGGTTTCTCCTTAGTTTTATCTCCTTCAATGCAAGCAATCAAATAGGATTAAAAATCATCATCTACACTGAAATCAATACATCGAATGCAAGAATTCTTCTTCCTTGTCTCTACCCTCCATCAATATCTATATCTCCCTCAATCTCTCCTTCATTGTCTCTTTATCTCACCCTCCCAACCAAACACACATGCTTTCTCTCTCCATATCTATCTATTTATGCCTCTATATATATCTCTCTTCTTCCCTCTCTTCACCTTCCATCTATATATCTATCTCTATTTGTCTCTATATATCACCCCCAAAACATAAACACTCTTTCTCCATATTTATACATCTCTCCCTCTCTTACTCTCTGTTCCCCTTCTCTCCCTCTATCCCCCCTTATATCTCTCTTCCCTATTACTCTCCTCACTCTCTTCTCTCTATCTACCTTATCTCTATATGTTTCTTTATTCTTACCTCCCTGCTTTTATAATTATATCTCCCTCGGAATCTCTCCTTTTTTGTCTCTCTATATCACCCCTCCCCCCCAAACACACGTGTTCTCCCTCCATATATATCTAGCGCTCTCTCTCTCTCTCTCATATTCCCTCTCTTTAATTTCCATTTATATATCTATCTCTCTCTGTCTCTCTTTTGTTTCTCTATATCACCGACAAAGCATACACACTCTTTCTCGATATTCATCTATCTCTCTCTTCCTCTTCCTCTCCTTCTCTCTCTATCTCGCTCTTCCCCTTCTATCCCTCTCTCCCCTTGTCTATCTCTCTTCCCTCTTACTTTCCTCTCTCCCTTATCACTCACTCTCTCTCTCTCTCCACCTTTCTCTCTTTGTGTCTTTCTTCTTACCTCCCTATTTCTCTCCCTTCCTCTCTCTTGCCTCCCTCAATCTCTCCCCCTCGTCTCTCTATCTTTGTCTCTATCTCTATCTCCGCCCTCCGACTCTGTCACTATCTCTCCTTCTCTCCCCCTACTCTCTCTATCCCTCCTTCTTTATCTATCTATCTCACCCACAAACATATACACTATCTCTCCATCTCTCCCCCTCTTCTATCTATCCCTCCTTCTTTATCTCTCTATCTCACCCCAAACATATACACTCTCTCTCCATCTCTCTCTTGTCACTCCTCTCTCTTTCCTCTTTTCTCTCTCTCTATGTGATTCTTCTTCCCTCCCTATCTTTCTTTCCAACTCCATTTCTCTATCCCTCCCTCTCTCCTCCTCTCTCTCAAGTCCTCTCTCATCCTTCCCTTCCCTCTTCCTTTCTCTCCCTTCCTCTCACTCCCTCTATCTCTTCACCTCTATCACTGTGTCTTTGTTCTTCCTTCCCACGTATATCTAGAGTCAATATATATCATGATATATTAATATATATTATAATATAAAAAATTTAATATTGTATTAATGCTAAGTTATTAATATTAATATTAGATTTAATGATATTTTTTACATGTCATGATAACAAAATATTCAAATATTACAAATTTGACATCGAAATATTTATGTCTTTAGAGATTTTAATATATCCATAAGATATGGTTTTGCTTTTAAATATTCATTTTACAAATATTTAATTAAAAGGAATAATAAAATATTTTAGAGCACGATTTTTTTATTTTTGTGTTGAATTAACCTTTTTATTTTATTTTAGAAAATGGTATTGACTTTAGTAAAGAGTAAAGATGTTTAAAATTTTACCTTATCTGAAATTTTAATGTGGAAAATTTTGTTGTTGAAGGTAAATTTATGATCCATTCAAATTCAATTTATATGATAAATAAGATAATTGTATTATAGTTTTTTTCATTGGTTTCTAGAATAAAAAAAACTACAATACAATTATCTTATGAGTTTAATAGTTATTTTATTATATACTTGAATTTGAATAATTATATAAACATTTAAATTAATTTCTTTTAGATTTAAAAAATTAATAATTTGACTAAATAAAATTCCAACTTAAATAAAATTCCAATCTTAATTACAAAATATACACAATTACACATCACGACTACAGAATAAACTACCGAATAACATATAAAATAAAATAAATCTCCATTCCAGTACAATTGGCCATTACCAGCACTCACACACTCACGATCCATAAATTAGCCAAGACTTTTAATACATCCGTGTTCGCTTGGAAAATCCTCGCATTCTTGATATTGGCCCTCTACCCATCAAACCCTTGGCCATAAAATGACACTCTACTCAAATCAAATCCTCTGCCAAAAACCTAAAAATCTTGGAAAGAAATCAAATCGAAGTGGCGAAAAAATCAAAAAACTTTGCGAAGAAAATTGAAAGTTTTGTATTCATTTCAAATTTGTGAAAGAACTCTTAACTAAATTCGTCCGTTACAAGCTTCGAGAAAGAGGCAATAATGCATTATCAATTATTTGGATTTTGGGCAACTGTCATTCATTGAATGCGTTATCAATTGTTTGGATTTACGATAACTATTATTCATTCAAATTGATCCAAGTGTAATATTATAGCTTCAATGTCCCATGAAAGATTGAGGCAAAGGAATGAGCATTTTCACCTCTTGAACAACCTTTTTCAAAATACCTGGTAAAGCAGTGGCTGCAGCCCCAGTCCCAATATCAGAGCAGGCCATTTCTTTCAACACACTAAGAAGTCTTCGAAATCAAACGCGTCAAGATTAAGATTTCTCTTTCTACTGCTAAATCACCTGCAATATCAGAATTCCTCTTCGCTCAAATTGTGCTAAGGCGTTCAATCAATCGAGGAAGTAGGCAACCATGAATACTAATTTTTTTTTCTGGTTCTGGTTCATTTGTACTCAACAACTTGGAAGCATCTTTACTTGTGGGTCCAAGAAAAGTATTTGTCCTCTGAAATGACCCCATCTTCTTTGTTTGTTCTCAGAATTCCACTGTTTCCAGAATATCCCGCTCAGCTGCTTTTCAATGGGTGCGATTTGTTCTACATTATTGCCTAACTACTTATCTACTATGACAGCTTTAGATTGTTTAGTGCAAGTTTTACTCTTATATGTTCCAAAGTTAGGTTGTTCATAGTTTATTTTAAAAATCTGTTGTTTACCAGGAATTACATCTAGATTGCTAAAAGTGGTAGAATCTTGACAAAAATAATTTAAGAAATCTTGCAGTAGCAATGTTTGAATCATGTTTTTGATGGTAAAAATGAATTCAGCACTATCAAAAATCCCTGACACCTAAAACCTTGAAGTTTGATAGTTATAAAGTATATTTACAAAAATCTCCGCATTTTATTAAAATCTTGCAGGAATTTCCATGATTTTCAGGGCTAAAAAGCAGGTTGGTTAAACTACCCCAAAAAAATTACAAGGCCATTTACCTTCCTAGTATTTTTTTGATCTAAAGTCATTTATTCTTTCCAAAGTTACATTAAACACCTTATTATAGTGTAGTCTAAAAAACCCACAAAATAAACAATAAATTCTAGCAAGATTATGAAAAATTATTTTTTCTAGTTTAAAAAACTCAGTTAGAAGTGTCAAACTTCAAGATTTTGGTGCCCCACCAATTTTTGTTGATCCTGAATCCATATCCACAATTAAGAAAACCATTCAAACACTCATCATTTTTTGAAAAACAAAATTACTCGATTTCCACAAAAAACTACCATTTGACCTATTTTGTTGAGACCATACACAACTCCTATTATTATTTTCTATATGCAAATCAAACCAAATCAAATTAAAAAAAAAAAAAAAAATCACACATAAAAAAAATCAATTTTATTTATTTATTTTTAAATTATATATAAGATTTCTTTATTTTCATTAAACTCCTTAATATTACTCTTTATAAACAAATAAAAAAATATTAATTTTATTTAATTTATTTAAAATTATATATAAAATTTCTTTCATTTTCATTAAACACCTTTTTATTATTCTCTTTATGCAAATCAAATCAGATACCCAAAAAAATAAAAATTTCCTTTTGGTTTCATTCAATCATTTATTTTAAATCAATGTGAAAAGTAAATATTAATTATATTTAACCTCGTTAAAGTTATATATTCTTTATATAGATTACCATGAAGTAAAAATATCTTTTATTTTCATTAAACACTTTATTATTATCTATATGCAAATCAAATAAGATACCTAATAAATCAAATTTTCCTTTTTGTTTCGTTCAATCCCTTATTTCACATCCATCTGAAAAGTAAATATTAATTTTATTTAATTTCCTTAAAATTTATATATTCTTTATGGATTACCATGAAGTAAGGATTTCTTTTAATTTCATTAATATCTTATTATTACTCTCTATGAGAATCAAATAAGATGAAAAAAATCAAATTTTCCTTCTTGTTTCATTCAATCTTTTATTTTAAATCAATGTGAAAAGTAAATATTAATTTTATTATTATTATTATTATTATATATATTTTGATTACCATGAAGTAAAGATTTCTTTTATTTTTATTAATTATTTAATGATATTGAATATGATTAATATTTTTATTAATAAAATTGATTAAGAATTAATTGATTTATTTTTAAATTTAATTTTTATATTTGAAAAGTTAGCAAAGAAGTTTCTAGGTTTTATATTATTTTTGAACTTGAGATATGTTGTGATATAGACAAATTAATTTTAAGAAAATGTTTTTTTTAGTGAATCTTTTTTTTATAAAATGGAAAAAAATTCAAAATTTCTCTTTTTTTCATTCAATCTTTCATATATATATATATATATATATATATATATATATATATATATAATGAATATGATAAATATTTTTATTAAATTCAATTTTTATTAATAAAATTGATTAGGAATTAATCAATTTATTTTAAAATTTAATTTTTATATTTGAAAAGTTAGGAAAGAAGTTTCTAGGTTTTATATTATTATAATTTTTGAACTTGAGATATGTTGTGATATAGACAAATTAATTTTAAGAAAACTTTTTTTTTAGTGAATGTTACCACTCGAAAATGGTACAAGCAAAAGCGACTTTATTAAATGTTAAGTAGAATGATTTATAGGGCTGAAAGACATTAGAGAATCTGAAAGTGTTTAAAAATATCTAAGGCCTGATGAAAAAATTAAATTTGAACTAGTCATAAATGATTTGGGTGCATAATCCTTCGATAAGCATGTCTCTGCGTGCCTTTTGACCCAAAAAGCACGCAATCGTGGGAGTGGCAGAAGTCACTTTCCGAGACTACAAAAAAACACACTCTAGGACAGTGATTTCACACTTGAAGTCACCTAAGGACAACCACCCAAGCCTCCTTAGGACATCAAGGGAGCACACAATGGAATCATCCCCCTCTCTTGGGTCACCATTCACAATGTACCAAGAGAGGGAAGGAGGATTTGAATTCTCCTATCAAAGGCCACCAAGAGATGAGTAACTTGAGAGCACATTGTTATGATGGCCATAATTTCCCCAAGAAATACCAACAGTGTGTGATCTAGAGCAAAGATAGAGGGGACTCAATTGTTGTCCATCCAAAAAATTTAGTCCACCATAGTAGAAAGAGGGAGACTTTGTGTCGAGGTAAGCTTGGAAGTAAATACATCATTGCATCGGGACTTAGAACCCCAAGTTTTAAGGGCCCCTTGGAAAGTGGGTTAAAGTTTCATCATCATTTCCTACCAGCACTCAATAAAAGGGGACGTAAGCGCCACCGTTTGGATTATTGCAGTTGTTTGACTCTATTTAGAGCTTTTGTCTTATTTGTTTTAGTTTTAGTTTAATTTTTAAGTTTGAATATGCATGTTATTTCTCTATCTAGTATGTTTATGTTCTAGCATGTTCCATTAACTTTCTTGACTCCATATCTTTTCTGCCTGTGACCAATAACTTAAGAGTTTAAACCACACCCCTTAAGTTGGTGTGATTTCGTACATGCATGCACCAAACACACTAACACAGGATTGGAGAATCCACTAACATTTATTTCCAAGTTTATGTGGTTGTGCCTTTTTGCAGAGACCTCTGTCTGTGATGTGGAGTAGGGCTGAAATTGCCCCCCTTTTCTCCTTCAGTCCCTAGTTCATCCCAAGAGATAAACTGAAGCAGAATAGCTCAAAAAATTTACTTTTGCAAAAATTTACAGGCTTTTCCCTCAGACAGGCATGCCTAAGGTGCGCGTTCAGAGCTGACCTGCGTGTAGACATCACGCATGTTGCAGCCTTTTGTGCACAAAAGACAGAATGAGAAATTTCTCCCATATTTTTATCTTTTTATGCTTGTAAAGTTTCTAGCAGCCCATAATACATCTTCCAGCATTGGTTGAGGTAGCCCACAGCTTGCTAAAGCTCAGTCTTAGCTACTTTTAGTAGGCTTGGTGTTAGTTTTATTTCAAGTTGATTTTTGCAAAGTTCACACATAGTTTAAGTGGGGGGGAAATTAACTTGCAATCCGAAAAAAATTATGTTTTGCAAATTTAGGTACCAAAACACCTAGATAATTAGCCAAAGTAAGTGGCCCAAGTCCATGCATGCTCAGCTAGTTCCTTTTTTCTAGTGTAAAAGTAATTAGTTTAGTTCAATTTTTTCACTAGGATTTCAGGACCAGGATTGAATTTTCGATAGAAGAGAAAGTAATATCTGTTGCCTTTTCACCTTTCAGTGATCCTAGGCAAGCATATGAAGACTCTCTACTCACAACTCACCATCTCCCTATAGTTGATCACATAGATTAACTAGGAAAAATAGAAAGCGGCCCATATCTTCACATGCTTTTCTTTTGAGCAAGGAAAAATATAACATAGTTTAATAGAGGATTTTGAAAAGGATCATCATATATCCACACGTTCAAACTATGTGCTTGTTCACTTTTTTCTCACACACATCCACACACTAGGGAAAGAAAAGACACCTAAAACTAACTTAACAAAGCTCACTAAATTCTCTCCACAGGGGCCACAAAAGAATTTATAGCCTAATTTAGGATCAAGGGGGTAGGCATCCAAGAAGCCGCCTTGATCATTCTTCATCGTGAAATATGAAAGTTGGCTATTTAGGGAGCTTTTAAATCCACCTATCAGCTCACAGAAAAGAAAACTCGAGCACAGCAGAGAACTGTTTCAGAGGGGGCTACGCTTAGGTGCAGTGAGAGCAGGTGTCAGTTGGGGTTACCTAACCCAGCTGATACTCAGTATTGTTAGCTGAATTACCAAGAAGCCCAAGACTCGAATTCTCACGTGAGACAGTGGTACTTAGTGGAAAAAATTAGGGCATCCTTTCCCTATAGGTGATGGTGCAAGCAAGCACTAGGTCCTCTACCCTTACCTTGGTAGATTTTCTTCGGCTGACTAGGAGCATCGCCAGCTCTTACAAGATGTTGTGCCAACACTCACAAGATATCTTCTCAAGGCCTAGTTACATTTGAGTGTGTGAGGACGATTAGGTCTTCTAGGATTTGAGTATCATACACAAACAAACAAAAACCACATTTTTTGATTGACTAATCACATAGGATTAATTTAAAGGGAAAATTGATTTTATTTTCACTTTGTTTTATGTACGCAACCAGAATTTTGCTTTGATCATAATCCCTATCCTCTCAAATATTTACAAAGCCAGACCTAGTCGAAACCACAATGGACCCAACGGGACCTCGTCGATCTAGACGTCTTTTGGACCTCCCCCGATTACCAGGAGGGGTTCCAGGTTTTTCGCCATTTAGGAATCAAAGACAGAACGATGCCACCATTATCGGTTTTTCATTTATCGGGGCATCCTTAGTTGGGAACCCTGGTCGATCTCCCAATGCCACACCACATACCACTCCTCCCACAACCCCTACAGGGCAGAGGAGTGCTACCCATTTGGGAATCCAGTTGAATACATAGCAGGGTACGTCACATATAAACCCTCTTCCTAATCAGAACTTTGTGTTTTCACAAGTTGCAATGGCTACAACCTCATAGTCACCTTTTTTAGCTTCGTTGAATCTACCAGATTTAACCAAGTTGACAAATGACCCCATTGCACACAACCCTATATGGCCTCCCATTCCCACGAAGCTCCCTTCCTAAATTCTAACGTTAGAAGGAAAGAAAGCAGAAGACCCAGGAAATCATGCAATGAATTTCCACCTGTGGTGCTCGTTGAATAGCATCATTGATGATACTATTAAAATGAGACTATTTCAATGCACTCTGACAGGAGTAGCAATGAAATGGTATGTGGAGCAACCTTCTGCTACACATGGAACCTTTAGCGCCCTCGCCACTGTGTTCCTAACATATTTTCAGTTACCCATCCACCATGATTTTGGAATGGAATTACTGAAACACTTTAGGCAAACCCCCGCCGTCCATATCTCGGACCATCTCCACGAATGGAGGTGGCATCGTAGTTAATGTAAAGCCAAACTGGACGATCGAGTACTATTAGACCTATTCCTAAAAACTCTCACTGCAGAGATTTCAAAGGATGTAGTGCAACAAAGGCCCATATCTGAAGAGGATGCCATTAGCAAGGCTCAACGGCTTGAGCTGATATATACATAGTCAGGGTATATTTACAATATCCTGCCAAATTCCCCTCACCTGCAAACGTACAAAGAGTTTCTAGGCACGTCGAACTCTAAAAGCAGTTTAATTAGGTCATTGACCCAAATTTACCTAGGTAGCAGTAGTCAAAACCTCTGTTACACGTATGATTCTACCTAGAACGTACCATAACCTGGTTATCAAAGTCATCATATGCCCCCACAAAATTTGACCAATAGGGCATCATCATATCACCATGGAGGACCCTATCCTCCGACTCAGGGGACCCAGTACACAGATAGACATACTGGCAGAAGAGCTCCCCCCTAACATCCAGTTGCAAACCCAGGACCACTTTATGCTCAGTCCCTAACACAAGACCCGCCTATGCAGAACAATACAAAGGTGAACTTTGTGCATCCTTCCCAAAACCAACCACGCCAACCATATAACCAGGAGAGCTACCCTCCTAACGTGGTTAAGAAGAAAGGAAAAAACAAGCCCAAAGGGAATCCTGGACTGGGGGGTAACAACTAGCAACGCCCTCCACGATCTCAGGCTAGAGGAAAATCCAACCGAAATCAAAACCAGGATCTAAGCAAGGCCCAACGGCAGAGCAAAAGGCCACCTCTTTGAACAAACCACTCTTCTTTTATCTGTGGTGAGTACAGCCATTACACTCACCAAATTCTTCATCTCCCTGTGTTGAAGAAGCTACATAGTAACAGAGGACAAGGAGGATCTTCCCAGCAGACAACTGTGATGCAGGAACCTTTCCCCCATCAAGGGACAGTTAGCACTCAGCAGCAAAACCCCGACGACTATGGAAAAAACAACCATGAAATCTACATGATTAGTGAAGAGATGTTTTTTCAAACACAAAATCAAATTACGATACCCCACTAGACACTAACATGTCAGGGGCTAGTACCAGTGCACCAAATGCACCTTTGACCATTTCAAAGATGCCTATTAAACTGTTGCCAAAAATGGCTAAGGGACTGAATAGATGAGCAGGAAACTATTCCAAAGCGGCCCATAATTATAGCATCATGGATTATCTGGCCCAATCTCCCGCTGCTATGTCAGCTTTGGAAGTATTGTAGTCATGCCCAAAACAACAGAAAGCCTTGCTTTCTACATTAGGTGCTATCGACCCTGCCGATATGCACCTACTGGATTTTGATTTAGACAAAGCCACCCCTAGGCTTCCTTCGATGGTCGCCTTTTAGATACCAGTATCGATCCAAAATATCACCATTCAACGATGTTTCATTGACGAGGGTGCATCCACGTGCATCATGTCAAAAAATGTTTGGCAAAAGTTAGGGTCTCCTGAACGAAAACAATCAATCATCACGCCTAGAGCATACGATTGTTGTCCTTCGACCCGTGTTGGTCTCTACCAAAACATCTCGATCTGCTTATCTGGAAAGATGGTCCTAATAGATACTGAAGTCTTGGATCCTCAGCTAGACTATAATATAATCCTTGGTCAGAGTTAGATGTATGCCATGTCAGACATAGCCTCCTTTTTCTTCCGCATTATAATGTTCCCCCATGAGAACCACATCATTACTATCGACCAATTGATGCATAGAGAGAAATGACACCTAATAAACACCGATGTAATTCTATCCTATGTAGATACATCCTCAGACATGCTTTCACAATACCAAGAATATTGCCTTGGCCGATTCAAGCCATCATCTTTCCTAGGATCATTCCTAGGAGATCCGCCCATTATACCTGACTCATCACCTGATGTCACATGAGCTCTGGTGTTTATGATGTCTACATCAAACACCGAAGCTAGTTAGGACACAGACACAAGCAGTAATGACATCGAGTCCTCAGCCATGATAACCTCTCTAGCCTATGCTGCTTCCCAAACCCCTTTCCTCTACCCCCATGCTGGTTTCCCCTCCTAGTAGGTTTTTGCAACAATGGTGTTACCAAACATATATTTTTCAATACCAATTTGGTATATCATTCCCCCTATTGGGACAGGAGCCACACACATCACTGCCACAGGGTTAAGGCCCCTGAGTCCCGTGGAGGCCCCACCCATTCAGGAAACGTTTGAAAACATCCTTGCAAAGTAAATCCCCATTACAAAATCGATGATTACGGCTAAGAAAATCAAGAAGAGAGGAAAGAAGCTAGAAAATCCCACCATACAATGGGAATCACAAGTTTGTGCTATATGCGATGTAATAGGATACCCTACCCATATTTTCCTAGAGCTGGACAAGCTAAAACCACTCCTCGGCTCTGAGGCATACATCGCGATGCCACGTTCCTGTATAAAGGAACCTGCCACAAAGGTAAAGGCAAAGGATTGCGTACCAATCACGCATGCACTATCTGTAGGAATTATGGGCACTACACCCATCATTTCCTAGAGATCCTGCGATATAGGGACGCCTTGTGTTAGGGTCCTATAAGTATAGGATTCATAATTTGGAATTGACTTATGATAGTCTTGTAAATATGTACATACTTTTCTTTCTGCAAGTTGCTTTCCCATATTTTGTAAAAAATAAAAAAATAGAAAATCAAAAAGAGGGTAAAGTCCTAAAAGAAAAATCAAAGGACTTAGAAAAAATAATATACCCCAAAGAAAAAAGGCATAAAACATGAAAGTGTGAAAGTCCAAATGCCACTAATTTTTACTTTGTTACTGATGGTTATGGCAGAGTGTCAATAAATGCCATAATCCATGATGAATTGAACTGTTCAATCTTGAGTTGTCATGTTTCAATTTTATTGTTATAGAATAGTGAATAAAGATTAGTCAAACAGTTTAATCCTAAATAATTACTAGATAGGTAGAGAATAAAGAGGAGCTCATCAGCTTAATCTAAGCCCTCAGATGATATAAGGTATATTTAGATAGTTTTTATTGCTTTCAAGAGAATAAAATGTTCAAGGTTGCTAGCTCAAATGCACCTAAAAAATGAAAGAAAAAATGTTAGATTAAAAGTTGGGTAGGTAGAAAAAAGTGGGAGAATCATGTAAATACTTTTTCACCATGGAAAAAATAACTAATTTCCCCTCCCATATAGTTATTATTCATTCTAAACTTCCAGTCAAAGAGGCTCAAAGCATTTCTCTGACTTCTGTTGGGACCAGACCCAAGGCTCAGTGACTGTTAAGTTAAAAGTGTTGAATTCCTATGTTAATCCCTAATTGTCATCATTTACCCTACATTTATCCACTTGCACTTCAAGTTCGTAAGTAAAGACCCTTTTTACTAAATGAAAAAAGAAAAATCCCCTTTGATTAATTTCCTTCATTCATAAAAATAGAAAAACCCTCCAAAAATATTATATTCTAGGTCAAAGTGGTCAAATTACAAATGATAAAGCTTTTCTTTTTATATTATCACTTTACTTAGTCATATGAATATATTTTGGTGTTTTCATTATCCTATGTCACAGTAACTTCTAACTTATTTTTTAATTCCTTATAAAATAACTTATCCTATTATTATAACTCCTTGTATTTAAATATTCCCAAAATACCCACTAATATAAGATTTTTTGTCAAATTTAATTACCCACATGTTTTAAATAAAAACCCCAATTACACCCCCTTTGGCATAAAACTAACCATATGTATATATCTCGCCCTCTATAGTGATAGACATTTCCATAGTCTATAGCTATATAATAAAAATAAAAACACAAAAAGACTTTAGGCATGTTTTATATATGTCTAAGAAAAAACTATTCCCCGATGTATGAAACCTCACGTTTTATATATGAATTAATCCTTTGACTAATATAAACCGCCTCATGCACATTTTTACCTTGTATATAAACCTTCGATATATATATAACCGCTCATTTTTAACGCTTTGTAAACCATATACCCCACATATAAATATTATCCTTTGATATAAGACTTTGTAATATAATCCATATGTTACAAAGGTTTTTTTTCATTGTCGCGCATATAAAGCCCCCTGGCCCCACATCCTTTAGACTGAAACTTCCTGTTTAATCTGGATTGTCCACTCCTTGTCCAAAGATCTAATGGCTGACAATCATTTTCGCGCTCCCAAAATAAACGATCGACAAATGCCCAAATGAGTGCGAAAATGGGTGATTTTTCGTTTACCACCTCCCATGACGTGTCGTATTCTAATACGATCACATTTGTTTTGAGGAAAATCGTTAACTTCCCAAACCCGACATGAAAACCACTAATGGTTTTCTGCGTTCATAAAATTAAAACCGCTCCCTCCCGAGATTTGACTCGCATTTATGACAGTTTTTTAAAGATTTATAATAAAGGTCAAACCTTTGTTATATGTTTTATTGATGTTATATGCGTATTCTACTGCACCCGACTATTATACACATTCCCACTGTTATCAGAGCTCCTACTACATGTTGAAACCTTAAATTACCATTATAAACTCGATTTCAACCACTATTCCCTTATTTGAAGACCATTCAAAGCCATTTCTCTACATCAGCGTTGTGGGAACTATTCAAGCATCAGAAGCCCTTCTCACAGCATCAATATACCTACAAATCAGGTATTTTTCCAAAATTTCACCTGCAATTTCACAAATTTGAACCGACAATCAAAACAGTTAAGCTTTAAAGACTGAAATTGCCCATCCATTTTGTTCTAAACCTTGGAAAAAGAGGGCAAACCCTCGCAATTTTTTCCCAGAAATTTCCATTTGCAGAAAACCTCATTTTAAAGCTAAAATTCTCAGTCTAGACCCTTTGAAGACAAACTTCACAACTAAGAAAGGTTTTTAAACCCACTGAAAACCTTAATAACCCTTTTATAGTCTCAATCATTCAGAAAACTTGTGTTTTCTATCTCAAACTATTGCCTTTGTCCTAAAAATCCTAATTGAGCACTAAAATTGGCCACTGTTATCATCCTTGCTCATAAAGTTGCTCAATTACCCTCTGTTGAAGAAAGAGAAACTATAGAAAATTGTATAATCTTGTTGTAGTTAATCTAATATGACAAAAATGAAAATTACACCCAAGGCTAGAGGATCCAAGCCTGTTAAGCCTGGAGGATCCAAACCTCCCAAGTCTGAAGTAGTAAAAGCCCCAAAATCTACTCCTACTATCACTTCTGAGACCACTATGACTGTTAATCCTCTTCAACCTCCAGTGGCCAAAGAAGAAGTCATCCCCTTGGTTGATGTAGATTACAAAATTGTAGACCCTCTAGTAGAATTCAATATGTTAGAAGTTCACAAATGGTGCCATGAAAAATTCCTTGACAAAGAAGAGATGCCTCTCTGGGATACAAATCTTCCCAAGTATGTAATCCCATTAACACACCCTATTCAGGACTTGATAAGACTGTGCCAGAATTATTATGTCTGAGACCAAATATCAATTGTGAATAATGACAGGGAAATCCTTTTTTCTATCACTACAGAGTCAATCAATGAAATGTTGCAGTTACAGTTTGACCCTAGGGCAATCCCATTATCCATTGAAGCATTGACTCAATTATATCTAGGGTTAGATTTCCAAAAAAGATTCATGATTTTTCAGAACTTCATGCCTAGTCATATAGATATTCCAAAATTGAATCCCCCTTATTCCACTTCCAAGTTTCCAGAGGGTTCTAGGCATGTTATTTCAATGTTATCCTTCATCTTAGGATACTTCAATGATGAGTTTACTGATGATTCTATCCTTGGATTTTTGTCTACCTTCTCTCTTGGTCAGCCTCCTGCTATGATCTTTGATTTTCTAGGTTTATGGCTGATTCCATACACCATCAATTGACAAAGTTACCCACTAAAGGGGTATTTAGGTATTCTTCCTATCTATTTCATTTGTTCTTATTGTCACAACCAGATCACTTAACAATAACATTGTAGAAAATTAATGTAGAGGGCCAACCTCTATCATTTGTCTTTTGGACATCATTGTTGAGAAAAGAAGGAACTGAATACAGTTATACAGATTTCACAGATTTTTTTATTAGGCCAGCTATGAGTTTACTACAAAAATCAAAACAACCTAGAATAAGTGAAGAGATGAAAAGAATATTACAACTGTCAGAAGAATGCAAAATGGGAGATTGGTACTTATATGAGAAGCACACTGAATTAAGAATCTTTGGATCCAATCTACTTCCATATAAGTTACCTAAATTTTTGACTATCAGAGTCTTTGCTCTAGAATATTTGAGACAGGTGTTGAATTTTGATGCTATCCATTTCATGGCCTCTAAAAAGAAGACACATTTTAAACTAAAAAATCAGATTGGTCCATTCATAGTAAATAACAGGGATGCTGAGAAATAGATAGAAAAGGGATTATCAGAGCTAAAATTTCAAGTGAGTTTCCCTTGGAATTATGACCCCCAAGGTCTTTTGAACAATATAAAGGTTAAAAATAAGCTGCCTCATTTTATACATGAACCAAAACCACATATTGAAAGATTTTCCAATCAAACAGAATGGGAAGAAAATACATTGGTAGATTTAACTACAAATACACAACCAATAGGAAAAAAGGATACCACACTTGCTGTGGTAACTCTTAAATAACCAGAGACTTCAAACAAAAGGAGCATAGATGAGGGTGCTTATACAACATAAACTACTTCAGATGCCAAGTTCAAACTCATCTACAATAAAAGGTTAAGATTTGGTTCCATAGGAAAAGAAAAACTTATTGAGGTTGAATATGAACCAGAGGTCAGTAATGATGAGGCCACTACAATAATCAAAGAGACTTTGACAGATATTGAAAGAGAACAAGAAACATCCAAAGGAAAGGAGACCCAAATGATTGAGCAACATGTGAATATGGAAACTTCTTCTTCTCAAACAACAGAAGAAAAAGATTTGGATATTAAAGACATATATAAGAAGATTAAACAAATAAATGAGGAAATTAAAAGTGAGATTTATTCTCAATTTCTCAAGCAGAAGCTAGGAAATCAGGATAGATTGCTTACAACATTTGATTATTCTTCAAATAAAATGATCATGTCCTATTTACAACCTACTAATTCAACTCCAAAAATAGTGGCTGACTACAAAAAAATGGAATTTGAAGTAGATACCAAAAAGGTACATGAGTTGGATTAGATAGAATTCCATCGACACAATTCTGAGATGCAATATTCCACTATGGTTATAAAGGCCATAAGTGTAACAAATTTGAAAAATACTATTATCAACCTGCAAGATCAGATGAAACTTGATAAAGGCTCTTTATATGCAAAAGATCTAAGGATCAAGGCCTTAGAATATTTGATCCTACAAATAGGAGTTGACCCATCAAATATATAAGCTGCTGAAGTATTAATCAAATAGAAAAATGATGATATTGCTGCTTTGAGGAAACATTTAAAAATTCCTCAAAGTGAGCACCCACAGAGCAAGGAAATACTTCAAGAACATATGGAGAAATAAGATATGATGCAATTGATTATAAAGCTTACTTCCCAAATTAAGGATATGGAAAGTCAATCGGATATACTGATGAAAGAAAAAGAAACTGTGAAGGAAACTAATGCTTCCACCATTCCCACAGTTATACCTATTATTACAACTGCTATTCCTTCTACATTGGGAGAAAAGTTGGCACCCAAAGAGCAACTGGCAACTGCAATGTCAGTACAATTAGCTACTACATCCCAAACAGAATCCTCAACATCACATGTACATTAGACAAATGATGCAGGGAAAATTGTCAGATCAATGGAAGAAATGACATTGAGAACCAATGAAATTAACAGTTTGAAGAAATAGATTCAGATTATGGAAGTATCCAATAAAACAGCATTGATTAATGCCAACAAATATGAACAAAAAACTAAAAGACTTGAAGAGCAAGTCAAAAGCCTTAAGAAGGATTTGAGCTTTACTACACAGATTTCTTACATAAGAAATCACCTATGGACCAACATTATTGAGGCCATACATCTTCAATGGCCGTCAATTCAGATAATATATGAACAGAGAGACCTCCTTCCAGCAACTCAAGGTGAAATACAAAGGACAACAGAAGAATTAGCAAATAAACCAGCACAGGCACAAAAGCTAATTACTTTCTTAAACAGTAAGAACAGGACTGAGCTAGAATAATTGAAGATACAAGACAGGACAAAGACTATACTGCAAATCAAAAAAGTATTGACAAAGAGAACTTTGATGAATAACTTGAAAGAAAAATTTGATGCTATGAATTTTTCCATTACCAATTTTTTAGCAAAGTATACTATGCTAAGACAAGCAGGCATTCCAGACATCCATGTATTCAATGAAAAATTGATGGAACAAAATAAATATGATAAAAATATAAGGGACCATGCCAAAGAGAAGGTGAATAAGAAACTGCGACAAGGATCTCCAATAGGGAAAGTTGTTCTCCAATACATTGAAGATTTATTCTTCCTTCAGAATGAAATAAAACATTTATTTGTAATTAAACCAAATTTTGCTAAGTACACTGAAGCAGATGAGAACTACAGAAAACTCAAGAGCGTAAATATACCATATGCTGAACAATGGCGGAATTTCACAGATTTATTATAGTAGCAAAAAAGCAAACAGTGAAAAGAGTGCAGATGAAGCAGTCAGTTTGAAAAGAAAATAAATAAAATAGTATTTGATTTTGATTTTTTACTTTTGAAAAGTCTCTTTTTACATCAGTTAGAAGTCAAAATACCAGGTTAAAGAGTATCAGGGTGAAAGGCCAAAGTCAAAGTGTATTAGAGAGAAAACAACAGTTAGCTAATTTGATTGTTGTAATTTCCTTTTTTTACAGCAGTGAAATGATTAATAAACAATGTGAAAGAGTATCAGAGACAAAGTACAATGGTCAAAGAGTATAAGTGTAAAGAGTATCAATGAAGTCATCTTCCGAAAATATATTTTGCAAAATGCCAGCAAGCATGGAAAGCTATCCAAACAAACAGTTTTTGTTAGATAATATAGCCCTATTTTTTCTAGATAAGAGGACAACTTGCTAAAGTTGTTAAGCAGTTGTCCCTCTTAATGTGTAAATATATTTTTATTTTCTTAGAGTTATTCCTAGATCTCTCTAGGATATTTGTAATAAACATTTGTATAAATACTTCAGTTTATGAAGTGTTTAGGGTGGAATAAAATTGCTAATAACATTATAGACATTTTGTTGCTACGTTGGAGGCTCACATGTGTTGATTTCAAAGCAGCAGTCTGGAAAATAGTCAATTGGACTTCAAAATTCAGGATTCATGCGATAATTTGAAGAGTAAAGCACATCTCTCTTGTCATTGTTTCCATTATGAGTTACATACAATTTCATATATGTTTTTCAATCTTAATGATTATTTAGGAGAATTATTTTAGGACTAGTGTAAGAACTCCCTGTCTTAACTACTTAATCATTTAAATGTTTTCTGTTGATTTCCAGATTTAGGAATTCTTAATTTCTCCTAGTCCTGTTTGACCTTTGCCTCCTTCCTCTTTTTCCGAATCAAAGGATCCTTCATTTCCCTTTATCCCGACGCAAGCCATCTCATCAAAAAAATCTATCCAAATCTCTAAGGCTTATCTACCTTGCCCTGAATACATTAGCATCCTCTTGGCCTTTCCTTTCTAGTTCTGCTTGCTAGACTTTGACTCCACAGCCCAATGGACTAGTAGATCCCTCTTTAATTTTTCTTCAAGTAAACTTATTTTCCAACAAACATTTCAAAGCCAAAATCAAATTTTCTATCATAACTAGCTAAAAAAATTAAACAAAAACAAAGTTAAATCATAAAGAGAGAGCCCTCTTTGAAATTTAGGAAGGCTAGATCCTAAATTTCCAAAGTGGGTTTGTGGTTACCCCTAGTTTTCTTAAACTGAAAAAAAATCCAAAAGCCCACAATATTTATAAATTTCTAGGGTGATAACACCTTGCACGCCATCGAGTGATCCTATCAAGAGGATCCCCCCATCCAGTCATCTAGAGATGAACCTCATACCATCCTGTACCTGCAGGAGGAACGACCGTCACCATAAAGACAACCATTTGTCCCTACTTCCCCCAAGCCACCATACACCAACCAAGGACAGGGGAACCTGGTTGCCCTATCCTCTTGAGTTATCAGGCACATTGATTATTACAGACAGCTTGATCGGATCTTTGACCAAAGGTCACCAAGGCAGCAGAAATATGTATTGGGGGAGTGACCAAAAGCGTCGACTACTACAAACGGTTTGATACGGGTCTTTGACACAAAATCACCTAGGCAATTGTAACACCCATGATACTCAAGAAGTTACCAGGTAGGTCAATACTACAGATGGTTCAATCAGGTCTTTGGCCCAAGATCACCTATGAAGTAGTAGTACCATGTGTGTCGATACTCCAGACGGTTTGATTAGTTCTTTGGCCCAAGATCATCTAGGCAAGAGTAGTACCATGTGCATCGATACTGCAGACAGTTTGATCGGGTCCTTTTCCCAATATCACCTAGGCCACAGTAGTACCACGCGCATCGATACTGCAGACAGTTCGATCGGGTCTTTGGCCCAAGGACACCTAGGCAATAGTAATCAATATCCTGGATACTCACACGATTCTACTTAGAATGTATCACAACCTAGCTATCATGAAATTCACCCTAGCACTAATATACCAACCAGGGATAAGGAAACCGATATCCCCCATTCCCCTCACATAATGGACCACTGGCACAACGTAATGCGGCGATCAATCTAGTACAGCTCTTCCCAGACTCATCAGCAACCATACAACCAGGAGAATTATGACAACCCTTCAAATGCTGCAAAAAGAAGCCAAGGAACAAACAAAAGGGATATCCTGGATAGGGGGCAGTAACCAGCAATGCCCCCTATGATATGAGTCTAGGGGCAACCCCAACCAACATCAAAACTAGGAGCCAAGTAACAACTCCCAAGGGAAAATTGGAGCTTAGAGTATCTGATCACGGAACCCAAAGCAACACAATGATCAACACTTCATAATGCCCAAAGGAGGTGCCACACATTTGCACCTCCAAAAATTACTTTTTTAGTGCCGATAGGTATGCCCTCTCTCATATTCTTTTGTAAATCACATGCCTTTAAATAATGTTTGAATAACAAATATGCTTTCACTTGGGGTATTTATTTTTTCAGGTAGTGTGCAAACCATCCACCACTCCATCCACTGAAAGTTCCAGAGTAGGTATCATTCTACCCTCAGCAAGATAGAGCCCAGAAAAGCTCTGCATATCTTAACATCATTTCTCCATCAGAAATTAACAGTAGGTTTCACATATCGGACCATGTTTATCATCACCTCGCCCTGCACATGATAAACATCCTCGTTGGTCAGTAGAGCCTTCCCCCCATGGCACTCATCACCTAAAGTAGACCATATAAAAAAAAATTAGTCACACCATGGCCATACCACTATAGTCCAGGAAGCACCTCTTACCCATTCATCCACCATGCATAAGTTCAAGTTTTACCATACAAAATAAAAACCCCTTTCCCGGACGACCAGGTTGTGCAAGAAAATTTAAAGTGCACTACCGTGCCTCACATTTGGCCCACCATACCTCCATAAGCATAATCCCATCTGTGATACCTTTTCATCTGCTTCATCAACCTCACACAAGAGACCAACCAAAGGGTCCCCCACCCTCAGCAAAGCACCTTCCTCATGTAATCAATGAGAAAACACTTTCGTGTTTTGGGGTACCCATCTCTATGTTTTCTACAAACCAGACCTCATTATTTTATTCTTTTGGTAAGTGTAAAAAGACTACAAAAGACGCACTATGTCCACCACCCACTCATTAATTTTCCCCCCCATGGTAGCAGTCCCTAGTCACCCTTGGTTGGAGTATCACACCCTCATGCAAAAGCCACCATGATGTTCATAACCAGTTTATACCCACCCTAGAAGTCCTACCGACTCCAGGGATTTCCCCATCAGAAATAGTTATGAATGCCGCCAAGCTTCTTTTTATACTCTGACCTTGGGCCACTGAATCCCCATCATCATTTTTCATTCATATCTCACCATCATGCCTGCGTTAAACCCATCACATCGAGGATCCTGATCCTTTGAATCAGTGACCCCCTCATTCAATTGAGGCTTCCTTTTTGTTGACTTAAACACCTATTTTCCAAAAAGGAAATGGTAACTTGGATCACCCCTCTCCATAAAAGGGGCATCCTTGGGTGGCACTATGGGAGACATCATTGCCCACAGATGTCATCGATCCTCCTAACATTCGACTACAACACAAGCTTTCATGTCAAGATGGTATCATACCTTACAACCATTGCATTTTGATCGAATTCGTCGAAGACCCGGACCCCCATAAGTGTCTCTTTCAGTAATGCTTGCACGAGAAGGTCCCAACCAGCACCTATGTGTAAAATGCATAGTTATATGCCATACCAAGTTTACGCATATGGGTACCACATTCCACCTATTGTCAAAGAAAAAATTCCCCTAAGGGTGTCAACATTCGTCGTCATAAACCAATAGATCACTACCATATTAGTGACGTAGACAGAACATGTATCTGTCAAATAGATTTGTTTAACTACCACAGCATTACAAGCATGGGACATGCCTACCTCATAGAAAATTTGTATATATTGTATTATATTTGCTTACTGGGGTCCCACAGGACATGGTCGTTCTTTGAACCAGTGCAGGGTGTCTCCAATTCCGAGCTACACATGGGTCTCTCTCTCTCTCTACACACAGTATACAGAAAATAAACGATAATGTATTTTGGCTATACCATTCTTCCTAGATCTCACACATTGGGGGGCAACTATTATCACTGGAAAATCGTGCAAGCAAAGGGGACATTATTTAATGTCAGGTAGAAGGATTTACAGGGTTGAAAGACATTAGAGAATCTGGAAGTATTTAAAAATATCTAAGGCCTGAGGAAAAAATCAAATTTGAACTAGTGATAAATTCTTTTGCACGCATAATCTGTCATTAGGCATGCCTTTTCACACCTTTTGACCCAAAAAGTACGCAATCTTGAGAGTGGCGGAAGTCACTTTCTGGGATCACAAAAAATCACATTCCACGACAGTGATTCCGCACTTGAATCCGTGTAAGGACATCCACCCAAGCCTCCTTAGGACATCAATGGAGCACATAATGGAATAAATGGGGTACACAATGGAATCATCCCCCTCTCTTGGGTCACCATCCACAATGTACCAAGAGAGGGAAGGAGGATTTTAATTCTCCTATAAAAGGCCACCAATAGATGAGTAACTTGAGAGCACATTTTTATGTTGGGCAGAATTTCCCCAAGCAATACCAGCAGTGTGTGAACCGGAGCAGAGATAGAGGGGACTCAATTGTTGGCCATCCAACAACTTCAGTCTACCATAGTAGAGAGAGGGAGACTTTGTGCTGAGGAAAGCTTGGAAGTAAAGACATCCTTGTGTCAGGACTTAGAACCCCAAGTTCTAAGGGCCCCTTAGCAAGTGGGTTCAAGTTTCATCGTCATTTCCTACCAACACTCAATAAGAGGGGATGTAAGCGTCATCGTTTGTATTATTGCACTTGCTTGACTCTATTTAGACATTTTGTCTTATTTGTTTTGGTTTTAGTTTAATTTTTATGTTTGAATATGCATGCTATTTCTCTATCTAGTATGTTTATGTTTTAGCATGTTCCATTAACTTGCTTGAATCCATATCTTTTATGCCTGTGACCAATAACTTAAGAGGGTAAACCACACCCCTTAAGTTGGTGTGATTTCGCACATGCGTGCACCAAACACACTAACACAGTGAATCTTCTAAATATCAGAAAGATGATAATTTCATCCAAGTGTGTCTTACTCTCTTTCTGTATGGAGCTTGTGAGAGCTCATTCTTATTTTAACAATACTAATTTTATTTTTTTAAATAAATATAATAAGAATATACTTTTTGTATTCTAGATTAAATTTAATGACCTCTTTACAATGTCTTAATTTTCCTTCCATGGTTTATTTCTTTATCACGTCACAATTTCTCCTTAGATTTAGATATCTTAAATTTTAAGTGGATTTCATTTCAATTTTAAGTAATCTTAAGAAGCCTCTTCTCTTTCATGTTAGTATTTTTTTGCTTGTATATTAGGTATTTAATCATAGCCATACTCTCAATTGGGAGTAGCCCATCTTCTATGAGAAAGATATTGGATGCCATATCTTTATTTTAATTTTAAGATTTTAAATTATAAAAGGTTTTTCAATGTAGAAAACTAATTTACTTGTTAGCATTCTTTTGTAGCTACTACAACACCACCCAAAATTTTGGGTATATCTAAAATTTCAGGTCCCCCTGCTTGCTTAGCCCTCAAGGTTTTGACCCGACCCATAGTCATTGAACCTTCTCACCATCATGACGAGATTCTTTCACCGCAGCCACGCCATGTGTGGAGGGAACATCATGCATACAGGCAAATGGAAACTTCTCTATGCATTAAGTATATTCGTTAGAAGCCCTCTCACCATGGATCATGTAGGCAGTCTGTTTGGATACTTCACAAAGCTTATGTAAATTGGTTGAGGACATCATTCCCTACAAGGTAACTATGAAATAATTGATGTTATAATGTTTCATACAGGTCAAATCCCACGGCTGATATACCCATCAATGACATCACCACGCCAAGGGAAGGAAGCTGAGACTAAAACAATAAGGGCGCAGTTGCGGAATATGACACTTTTCATGCCCTGTCCATATGAGGATGAGAACTAAGGCTACAATTGAATACCACTTCAAGGCGGATGACAAGGGTAAGAGTAGTTCGAGCTGAAATATGGAAGTGGAAGATATGCATCACCTATAAGTAGGGAACAAAGAGCACACTAATGCATAGTTTCATTCCTAGGAGTGAGGGTTGCCTGGTTCAAATGGTTATATATTTATTCAAGAAAATGATGGCTTGAACTAGAAACATCAACTCGCGATGTGGTAGCTCTGACAGGTATTTTGAAAGAAACCTTTTTCATTCCAAATTTCCATCTTCATAGCATTTGGTGGAATCCTAGTAAGTTTAAGGACATATATGACAAAGATCACTCTATTGATTTGCTTAAAAATGATGTGAGGACCATTATAAAATTGCCCGAAGGCATAACGAAAAGTTTTACTATAGCACGAGCAGCATTTTCAACTTCTGGATAACTCCAATGGTTTATCACATTTAAGAGCTGTAGAGTCCACATGGGAAGCATTGCGAAAGGGCCGGCGCACTACAAGGAAATGTGTGGAGAAGTGAATGATGAAAAAGTAGTAGTATAAGTGCACATCCTAGAAAATGTGTAAAGATAGAAATAAGCGTTAAGAAACATCTCATCGAGATGGTGTGCACTCGCTAATCCATATCTCTCGGGCCAAGAAATCGTTTGTTTGTTAAAAGGCCACCGAAATCATAATTAAAGTCCTTCGCAGTGCGCTGCTGTGAGCTCGATCTCCGCATCTCATAAATCCAAAGCATTTTGATATATGCAATTTACGGAATTACAATTCGAACTCATAAACTTTTAACTGCTAGAAGCTAGAATGCGTTTTATATTACGAGGTCATGGCATGACATAGGTGTACATCTGTCCCCACAAACTATGTGCCTTATTGGCTAACCAAGGAATCACATATCGTGAACCCTGGAAACATGGCACATATGCGTATAGAAGATTATTAACAAGAGAGAGGTGTGGTCAATGGTATTTTCACAGTAACGTATGCCTGGAGACTGCTTCCACCAGACATTCGCGGCATTCCAAAATTGTTATGACTCTGTCCATTGAGGGTGGTTCGCGAATAAGGCAAGGTGGATGGAGCGAATGGTCGCCAAGTCGCACATGTTGAAAGGTGGACCAGAGATGTGACTTACAAGTGTTTGTTTCATGGTTCGAAGAGTAGCAATACAAATTTTCTCAGCCTCCCCTTGTCGATATCATTTAACATTACAGGTTGCAAATGTCATGGCGGTGGCAATACAGCATGGAGGTTTGAACCTTGTAGAAATGTGACTGTTCGCTGAGTTGCAAGCATGACATAGTCTTCTGTTGTGCAACCTTGCAACTGACAAGTGGTCGCAAGTTCCTTGAGTCGCTGAGTTGCAGACTCGACAAAGTTATCCACCGCTGTGACCTTACGACTAACAAGAGGTCTCTATCTCCCTTGGGTCGTTGGGTCGCATTACAAGACCTCGACCCAAATTTCAAAATCCTTCGATATGTGACTGAGCGACCCCTAATGAGTTACATTGCCGCCGAGGTCGCACCACCACGCGAGAGAGAAAGAAAAGCGGGCAACTATAACTTGCGACCTTTTTAGACAGTATGCGCTTCTGATTATTATAATGTGAAGGGTCCCTTTTTGTCGAATTTTTGGAAAAGAGAAAGCAACAATTGGTGCTACCTCGGCACTAAAACAATAGACACATTAGTATACATAATTATAACTGTGAAATTGCAAAATGCTAGGGATTTTTTGACTGGTTCTTGTATTGCTGAGATTTATGTGTGTATTTTCCACCAAATGGGAAGCATCTCGTATCTATTGGTTTTCTTCATGATGGATTTCTTGGTCTTTGGGACTGGTGAAATGGAACATTAGCGGCTAAAACCAGATCAACCATAACGATTTTGCCAATCACAAATAGGAACCGTGGCAACTGAAGGAAAGCCTATGTCAAAGATTATTTGTGTCGAAACACCTTAGCCTTTTATACCTTAACAACTATTGTTACCCTCTTCCTTCTGCATTTCGGTGTTGCAATTACAAAATCGGTTGATTCGAAGGTACATCAAGGTTATGGGTTCGTTGTTTCAGAGACACTTGTTGCTTGCGCATGTGGCAAAGATGTTGTTCGCCTATTCATGCAAGAGACTCTTTTCTATGCCGGAACATTGCTTGAGCTAGCACTACATGGATACCACGGGGTAACTACTAAGAAAGTTCGTTCAAGTTTCATGTGGCACATAACTCCGCAGGCTTTAACTTTCCATATGCCATTACTTGTAGCTTTTCAACTCCCCAGAAACTTGTTGTTATATATCAATGATCACAGCCTTTATGTGTGGGATGTACCTAATTTCTCAAAAGATCTTTAGGGTTTGTGCATACTTTTCACACAATGCCTGTATATGGGATATTTCTAATCTCCTACCAAATCAAAAGCTAGAAACTAGAAACTCGTTACATTCTATGGGGATGGCACCCACAGAGGGTCTCTTTGTTACAGATGGAACAACAAGGCTATGGGAGTTTGTTTTAAGGATGAACACAAAAGAGATTCATCGTGAAGCCCCTGCATTGGGTTCTAAATCGACTAATATTTGTGCAAAGAGACACTTGGTGTCATATATCTAGAGATAAGTGGGGATCCCATCAAGAAACAATTGGAGGCAGAGAAATGTGTGAGCTAGGTCAAGGTTTTTGTTCATTAGCTGAGCTTCCATAGGAGCAAATGGAGACTGCCTGGCAGCTGGTGATTGCAGTGGGAATCTACATGTCTAAAATCTGAGAACACTTGACCACCCAGGGGTCTAAGTTTATTGTTTTCTAAATCATTCCTTCAACTAACTAAATGTGCTTTAGCATCAATATTTTGAATACTTATGACCCATATTACATTGTTTGCAGGTAGAGGTGGTCGGTGCACAGAGCCTAAGCTAGGGTCTTCTCTGGCAGACAAGGTGGATCCTTTCAAAGCTTGAAAGAACCACAAAGGCACTTGGTCACTTTCGCAAGATAGAGATGGTGGAAAAGAAATCTTGCTGCGAAACCTAGAGAAGGTCGCAAATTGCCGAGGTCGCAGGTCGCAGGCCACAAGTAACCCCTAGGTCACAGGTCACAAATGGACCAAGTTGCAAGTCGTAGATTCTCTTAGGGTCGCAAGTTGCAGGTTTCCCAAGGTCACAGGTCGCAGATTGCCTAGGGTCGCAGGTTGTAGATTGTTAGAGGTTGCATTTCGCAAAATCCAATGAAGTTGCAAGGTTGCAAAACAACACATCCGAAGGAGGATTCAACTGTTGTGACCACTTGATTGTGTGACCTTCATCGAGTCATGAGGCAGTCACAGATTGCTTGAGGTCGCAAGTTGGAAAATCCAGTAGGGTCGCAGGTCGCAACAGTGGCTGAGGTCGCAGGTCCCAAAATCTCCTAAGTCACGAGGCAGCCCAATGGTCAGGAAGACGAAAAGTCAAGGAAGCCCAAAAGGTGAGTTTTTCTCTATAAATACTTCCTTCGGGAGATTGTAAAGGGATCTTTTATTTGGGACTCAAAGAGATATAGAGCATTGTATAGAAGGACTACACATTTTTTAGTATGAATACAAGCATTTGTTAACTCCATTTTTGGATCTAATGTTGGTAAATGTGTGAACACTATGAGTATTCTGTTTTCAATTTCTAACATCTTTTGATTAATGAAACTGTGTTTGCAATGACATCATTTATGCATTATAGTTTTCTAAACATGTGTTAATGGAGCTAATTTTATTTCGCTTTCTCAATAAATGTTAATAACTTTGTTTACTGACATTTAAATTATCGCCAAAACCATTTAAGGAAGTGAAGGGCGTTCTTCCATAAAGAATTGTTTATTCTGTGGTTAGAATAGTGTACAAGCATGACACTAATGATATGTTCTTGACAACATTTCCTTTGTCCCCGTGATTTATTATTCATCTTGCTACACATAGTGTTATATGTTCATTTAATTCATCAACCATGTGTCTTGTATCATATGAATAAGAATGTGTTCACAGGTTTATTGAAGTCCTATTGAGACCCAAGGAAAAGAGAATTAAGCGATAGTCAGACCCACACCCCGGATGGGATCCCTATTCCAAACGGTTTAGAGTCTAGTTAGGACTTTTTACCGGGGAGATCCCCTTCTATTAGCCGGACAGATTTTTCTGTCAACAGAACTGGCGCTAGAAGGAGGGCCAGATGACAAGCTAAGCCCTTAGAGCCTGCATTTAATCTCATATCTGTAATAGATAATCCCCAAATCATTCTCCCAAGATGTTTGTTGGATTTTTATGGTCCTCGATGCTCAATCCCCGATGAACTTATGTATCACTTGTCCCAGTTAAAATTCGATGGTGAAAACGGAGTTTCCATAACCAAACACCTTTTAGATTTCTGTGACTTTTGTGAGTGCTACAAAATTGACGATGAAAGGTTGTGTTTTTTTTTCTCCCTCACTCTTGAAGGTAACGTTAAGCAATGGTGTCGCACATTGCTAGAAGCTTCTATCCATTCCTTCGAACAGCTCGCCGGTGAATTACATGAAGCCTTTCACAGGTATGATTTTCAAAATGTATTAATGAAGTTAAAGGAGATCAGAATGGAACCTCAGGAACCTCTAGATGAATTCTCTATCAGATTTGTTCATTATTGTTTTGAGTTCCCTGAAAAGGATGTTGATTGGAAATTTTTAAGTAAACAGTTCAGGTATGTTTCCATTAAACAATTCCAATCGGCAACTGAGCCTGATCCTAGTGACTGTTATGATGATCTTCAAGTTGCCAGTGTTTTAGATTTTGCCCTTAAATCCTCCACACACTCTGTCAAATCATAACTTGAAAATCATATTGACCTAACGTCTCTCCCTCTCAATGAAAATTATCTCAATTCTACTGAACGTTTGCTTGGGTATGATTCTGAATCTCATTCTCATACTGATAATAAATGAAGTATTGTCCTAGGAAAAGTTGATTTCCCTACCAAGTCATTGGATCGTGATAGGCATGCAGGATCATTTTTTTCTCTGGGTGACACTGACATGCGAGATGAAATTCCTTGTATGGTTGATACCCCCGCATCTAAACCATTTCATCCGCTATTCCTTGATTTATTACATGAGTCCGCCACACCAGTAATTTCTTCAAGTCATTCAAAATTTTCTCATACTAGTATTGGCAACAATCATGAGCACACCAGTGATGTTTCACAATCACAATGCGAAATTGATGAATCTCTTATGCTTGATCTTTTTCATTCGCAATCTTTCAATAGCCGAATGAGTGACTACATGTCCCAACAACCTCGAGATGTTTATTTTATTGATTCATCCCAACTGTTAACTCCTGGGAAGTCGAATATTCTCGTCGATATCTCCCATGATAGTTACTTATCTAAAAACATATTCACTCACTCCTCTGAGGTCTTTCACTCGTATCTATTTGTCGACCATATGAAGCCACCGAAATTTGATGACCCTCTCTGTGGAGATTCAAGGACCAATCAGGAAATCGAAGCAATTTAGCTTCTGCTTTCTGTTATATAACATTCTCACAATCTTGATGGGACCTCTGAAATTATTCGAACTGGGGTTTCTCAAAGTATGGTTCCTAAATTGACAATTCCCATATATCATACCCCTCTCAACACAACTTTGTCGAATTCCAGCTCATCTGGGAAAGCCTACTATTCAAGTGATACTGCTTTGAGCACATATTTCTATCCCCTAACATCTGATATGCAACAACCCATATGCCCTAATTCATTCACTGGATGGGAAACACCAACCATTGTCTCTAATCTTTTCGGTTGTTGCCTAGCCAGTACCAGTTGCACTCAGGGACAAGCATGTGATGTTTGGAAAACCTCTCTACTTCTCGAAAATATTCTGGTCAATTTAGCCCATCATGGGAAATATGAAGAATCTGATACATTGAATTGTCCATTTGTCAGTGCGTAAACATTTAGCCGACTTGATATAAAACCTACTGACATTTTTCCAATTGATGAGCACATCCATTCGCCGGTTAATCTTACGAAACCATTAAAGTTTGGAAGCCCCTCGCTCGAAGGCCCAAGTTTAGTCAAGGACGGTGAAGCATTTCAGCCTTCGGATTCTCGCATCCTCGGTGAAACCCAGGAAAAACTTCAAACTAGGGTTTTCAAAACTAGGGTTTCTGCAAGAGGATTCACAAGCATCTCAAATTAAACTTGGTGGATGCCTATTTTTTCCATTCTACCAAAGTGATCATCCTCAAAATCATGATGAGATTCCTGGCTGGTTTGATGGATCCTATCTAATAAATATACCTGCAAATAGGCAATGCTTTTCCCCATTTTCATCGGACCTAAGGTTGTGCGTGGATGGATGTGTGTCATTGATAAATGATTTTATGTTTCAAATACATATTCCTATGTATCAGGATGAAAGTGAAATTCAACTAGCACAATCCATTCTGGCAAGTCCTCTGGTAAGTAGCCATGACCTTCTCACTATTGCACATGCTCTTCAGGTAATTCTTGTTGTTGGTGCACAATTTTTTATGCTAGCTCTAATTGCGAACATTGTTGTTCTTGCAGGGCGGGAACTAATGCGGTGGCTGCACTGGAAAGCTGATTTTACATAACCCGACCACATCTTTGGGTAAATAGGGTTTTAGGATTAGGCTAGCTAGGATTTGCTAATAAAATTTGTTAGTTCAAGTTGTTAATTAGGTTTACATGCGAAAGTTTTTCTTTAGGGTTTAAAATTATGCTTGTTGTCTTTTGTTGCAGTAAATAGTTTATGCATTATAATCTACCATTTATTTTGGCACTCATGCTTTTTCAGTATGCTTGTTGCTCCATAATGTCATATAATCACTGCATGTGTTTTTCCTTGTTTTCCATCGATAATAGTTGATCCTTCTCACACATGGCATTGCATGGCGTCATAAGCCTTGTCTGTTATATTGCGTTGTGCACTTTATTCCTCGCATCATTCGCATTGGTTATTAACATGGCTTGGAGGTTTCTGTACATTGCATACCACTACGTGAGCCCTCATTAAACCCAAAGCCTTGAAAACCTTGATGCCCAGACTAGCCTTTTTTTGCATGGTTTCAAATCCGGATGGAAAGATTTTACCTCTTTGCATGTATCGAAATCCTGATGATCTTTTCTACTTGATTGCTGAAACAATAACTCCATGGTTTGCATGAGGTTGCAGTGGTTACCTCAAAAGGAAAATTCTCTCAGAACAAGTCACCAAAGTCTCTTTATTAACATGATGAGTTTAAATTCATTAGATAGGGAGATACAAGCCGATTGCTTGTGGGGAACCTTAACATGTTTGAATGGCCTATACTCGAAACCCGAGCCCTGTGCCCAACATAGTCTTGAACATATTAATGATTTGTTTTTCACGTTTCGCCTATGGGTGGTAGATGGGATGTGAAGGATTGGCATGGGGGCAAACCCAAATCAGGATATCTTTCAGTTTCTGTCAAACAAGAAACAACCTCTCTTGCCCGTAAAATAAGTCGGGATCCCTCATTTTCCAATGCAAAATAAGTGCCACGAGCACATAAAATAAGTGCTTCAAGCACATGAACAAATAAGGGTAAAGGATTGAGAAAGGCTTCTTGTGCAGAGAGGTAACACAACGACTCCGCCAGGGTACTGACCAGGCTCGCTGGCAGCAGAGCAATGTTTGTGATTTCTTGAAGTGACTTCGCTGGGGTACTGTCCAAGCCTACTGGTAGCAGAGCAACACCATAAAATTATTTTAAAAATTCTGAATATAATAAGCCCACTGCCCTACTCGCTACATCATCAAACAACCATTGGCATCCCTGAACTTCCACTTTGACGTCTTTTCATTAACGAGACCTAGCTGAGGCACAAGGATTGGGCATATCCGAAAATGTCAAAATAATACAAGGGTAGCATCAGAACTTGTTCAATATTCCTTTGCATCACTTCCTGGACTCAGACTATTGTTGGGGTGTTGACAGAGATTTTGGATTCTACCAGTGGTACGCCAACTGTTGTAGCCGCTACAACACCACCCAAAATTTTGGGTATATCTAAAATTTTGGGTCCCCCTGCTTGCTTAGCCCTCAAGGTTTTGACCCGGCCCATAGTCATTGAACCTTCTCACCATCATGACGAGATTCTTTCACCGCAACCACGCCATGTGTGGAGGGATCATCATGCATACACTCGAATGGAAACTTCTCTGTGCATTAAGTATATTCGTTAGAAGCCCTCTCACCATGGATCATGTACGCAGTCTATTTGGATACTTCACAAAGCTTATGTAAATTGGTTGAGGGCATCATTCCCTAGAAGGTAACTGTGAACTAATTGATGTTATAATGTTTCATATAGGTCAAATCCCATGGATGATATACCCACCGATGACATCGCCACGCCAAGGGAAGGAAGCTGAGACTAAAACAATAAGGGCGCAGTTGCAGAATATGACACTTTTCGTACCTTGTCCATATGAAGATGAGAACTAGGGCTACAGTTGAAGACCACGTCAAGGCGAATGACAAGGGTAAGAGTAGTTCAAGCTGAAATATGGAAGTGGAAGATATACATCGCCTATAAGCAGGGAACAAAGAGCATACTAACGCATAGTTTCATTCCTAGGAGTGAGGGTTGCCTGGTTCGAATGGTTATATATTTATTCAAGCAACCTTTGGCATTCCAAATTTCCATCTTCATAACATTTGGCGGAATCCTAGTAACTTTAAGGACATATATGACAAATATCACTCTATTGATTTGCTTAAAAATGATGTGAGGACCGTCATAAAACCTCCCGAAGGCATGACGAAAAGTTTGACTACAACACGAGTAGCATTTTCAACTTCGGGATAACTCCAATGGTTCATCACATTTAAGAGTCGTAGAGTCCACATGGGAAGCATTGTGAAAGGGCCAGCGCACTACAAGGAATTGTGTGGAGAAGTGAATGATGAAAAAGTAGTAGTATAAGTGCATGTCCCAGAAAATGTGTAAAGACAGAAAGAAGCATTAAGAAACATCTCATCAAGATGGTGTGCGCCCACTAATCCATATCTCTAGGGCCAAGAAATCATTTGTTTGTTAAAAGGCCACCGAAATCATAATTAAAGTCCTAACACTGTTACCGATGAAATAGGTAACCTGACCTCAAAACGGGAACTCTATCCCAAAAAGACTCAAAAAAAATGAAAAAACACCCCAAAAACAAAAAAAGTGTATTCCAGAACACACTTAGTTTTTTTTTAAGGTCAAATTTCAACACTTTATAAAATTATGCTAAAAACAAAATTGTTTCTTGAAAAAAGGATTGAAAAAACACCCTCAAAACAAAACTAGTTGATGCTGGAATTAAAAAAATAAATAAAAAATTGTGTCATATTTTTGATATTTTTAAAAATAGAAATAACATCTTTTAATTTTTAAAATTCAAACATTGAAAAAAAACCTAAAATTTAAGAAAAAAAATAAATTAAAAAAAATAAAAACATTTTAAAGCTTAAAATTTAAAAATATACAGAATTTTAAAATTTAAAATAAAATATACTATGTCTATCTAAATTATTAAAAAAAATCCAAAATTTTAGAAAAAAAATTAAAAATAAAATAAAAATAAAAAATTTAAAGATTAAAATTTCAAAATATATAGAAATAAAAAAATAAAAATAAAAACAAAATAAAAATATTAAATTAAAAAAAAACAAGTTAAAAAAGAAAGAAATTATAAAAAATAAAATATAGAAATTAAATTTAAAAAAGAAAAAGAAAATGTTTATTAAATTAAAAAAAATAAAAAATTAAATTTTAAAATAAAAAATTAAATTTAAAGAAATATATTAAATTTTAATAAATTTAAAACTTTAAAATAAAAATTAAAAAAAAAAACATTATTGAAATTAAAAGTAAAAAAATGAAAAATTAATTAAAAATAAAAAATGAAAAATAAAAGACAATAAATATATTAAATTTAAAAAGTATATATTAAAAAACAAATAGATTTTAAAAATAAATTAAATTTAATATATATATATATATATATATGAACTTAAATTAAATATATATATATTAGATTTTATTAAATTTTAAAAAAAATGTGAATATTAAAATAACAAATTAAATTTGAAAAAATATATATATATATATTAAATTTTAATAAATAAATGAATAAACAAATAAAAATTAAATTCTAAATATAAAGAAAAATAAATAAATAAATAAATATTGTTAAAATAAAAAGTTAAAAAACTTTAAAAATCAATTAAAATTGAAAAATTGAAAAAATAAAAAATAAAATAAAAAACAAATTATTTTGAAAATATTAAGTTTAACTAAAAAACTAATTTTAAATACACAATTTTAATTGAAATATAAAAATATAAAAATTTTATGTAATTAAAAAAATAATAATAAAAAATTAAAAAATTAAAAAAATAAAATATTAAATTCAAATAAATTAAAAAAAATACAAAATTTATTAAATTTTAAAAAATTAAATGAAAAAACTAAACATAAAATTTAAGAATTAAAAAAGAAAATTAAAAATTAAAAAAAAAAAAATCAATTAAATAAAAAAAAAATTACAAAATTTAATAAAAATTATTAACAAAATTTAGAAAAAAAAAATTAAAAACAAAAAAAATGAATAAAATTATTTAAAAAAAAAAAAAATTCAAATATAAAAATTAAATTAAAAAATAATAATTTATTGATCATGGTGGCACACCCGCTTTCGCCTCAGGCGATGAAGGTCGGCTGGCCATGCGGAGGCCGATTTCACGACCGGCTCTCCCGCTAATCGCCCTTAGGGTGACTTTAATCGCCCCTCCCACCGCTAGATGCCGACGAATCGCCCCGCGACTCGGGGAGGGGCCGATTCCGGAATTGCTCCTCCCATGCAGAGGCCGATTCCTTGAACGGAAGCCTTGCGGCTAGGAGGGCACCCATCGCTTCTCGTGAGGGCGATTCCGAGAATCGCTCCCACGGCCGGGAGGGCGACGGAGCCCGCCCGCCGTGGCGTAAAGGCTGGCCGTGCGAGGAGGGGCGCCGCATGTAGCCTCTCGCTCGGAGCCGCCTCCGCCTTCCACCCGGGCGGAGGCCGATTGCAGCCGCCCGCCCAAAGGCCGCCTCCACCCACCCTCGGGGCGGGAGGCCGATTAGTGGCGTCACCACGATCAAAAAATTCTTTTTTTTTTAATTTTTTAAATTTTTTTTTTTAATGTTTTTTTTTTAAATTCAAAAAATTCAAAATTATTTTTTTTAATTCAAATTTTTTATTTTAAATTTAATTTTTTTTTTTTTTTTTTTTGTAATTTTTTTTTTAAATTTAATATTTTAGATTAATTATTTTTTAAAATTTAAAATTTATTTATTAAGTTTATTAAATTTTAATTTAATTTAATTTTTTTTTTAATCTTTCAGTTTATTTAGTTTTTCATTTTTAAAATTTATAAATTGTTTCATTTAAAAAAAAAACAGTAAATTTATGGATATTTGTTTCTAAATTATTTCAACGTGGTTTTTTTCATTTTTTTTTTGTTTTTTAATGATAGTTTTTTTATTTTAATTTTCTTTTTCAATTTTAAATTTTGTTTTTTTTATTTAATTTGTTTTTTTGTTAATTTTAAAATTTGTATTTTTTTTCTTATTATTATTATTTTTTTAATTTAAATTTTTAAATTTAATTTTTTCTTTTTTGTATTTTATTTTTTTAATCTAAATTTTAATTTTGTAATTTTAATTATTTTTAAATTTTCTATTTAAATTTGTTTTTTTTTTTTAATTATATGGTTTTTTTAATAACTTTTTTTTTTTAATTATATGGTTTTTTTTATGTTTTTTTTTGGTTAATTTTTGTTTTTTTCTTTAAATTATGTGTTTTTTTTTTCAAATTTTGTCATTTCATTTGATATAATTTTCGAATATTTTTGTTTTTATTTATTTAGTTTTGTTTAATTTTTTTATTTTTACGAGTTAATTTTTTTTTTTTTTACATTTTTATTGGTATTTTTATTGTTTTTTTATATATATTTTTTTAATCTAAGTTTTGTGTTTTATTACCAAATATGAAAATCAATACCACTCTACAAAAAGTGTTTGATGCCGCATCAATACGTTTCAAAAATTAGCATGAAAATCACCGCCTAAAAGTTGATACGTATGAATACGTTTCACTTGGGCATGAAAATCACTAACATTTTAAAACAAATATTCATACTTCATAAATAAAAATATTAGTGTCAAAAATGTGCTCCAAAAATAAAAAGTTGATTCTACATCACCACTTTTCAAAATCGGGTGTTTTTTATGCTACCAAAAAAAAGTAGGTAACAGTGCAGTTACCTATTTCATCAGTAATAGTGTTTCCTTCGCAGTGCGCTGCTGTGAACTCGATCTCTGCATCTCATAAATCCAAAGCATTTCGATATATGCAATCGACGGAATTACAATTCGAACTCATAAAATTTCAATTGCTAGAAGCCGAAATGCGTTTTATATTACGAGGTCATGGCACGACATAGGTGTACATCTGTCCCCACAAACTACGTGCCTTATTGGCTGACCAAGGACTCACATCTCCTGAAGCCTGGAGACGTGGCACATATACGTATAGAAGATTATTAACAAGAGAGAGGTGCAGTCAACAGTATTTGCATAGTAATGTATGCCTGGAGAATACTTCCACCAGACATTTGCGGCATTCCAAAATTGTTATGACTCTGTCTGCCAAGGGCGATTTGTGAATAAGGCATGATGGCCAGAGCGACTGGTCGCCAAGTCGCACATGTTGAAAGGTGGACCAGAGATGCGACTTACATGTGTTTTTTTCGTGGTTCGAAGAGTAGAAATACGAATTTTCTCAACCTCCCCTTGTCGATGTCATTTAACATTACAGGTCACAAATGTCAGGGCGGTGGGGATACAGCATGGAGGTTCGAACCTTGTAGAAATGTGACCATTCGCTGAGTCGCAAGCATGACATAGTCTTCCACTGTGCGACCTTGCGACTGACAAGTGGTCGTAGGTTTCTTGAGTCGCTGAGTCACAGACTCGACAAAGTTATCCACCGCTGCGACCTTGCGATTAACAAGAGGTCGCTGGGTCACATTACAAGAGCTCAACCCAAATTTCAAGATCCTCTGATATCTGACTTAGCGACCCCTAATGAATTGCATTTCCACCGAGGTCGCACCACCGTGCGAGAGAGAAAGAAAAGGGGAGAAACTATAACTTGCGACCTTTTCAGTATTGATAGTACGCGCTTCTGATTATTATAATGTGAAGGGTCCCTTTTTGTTGAATTTTTGGAAAATCGAAAGCAGCAATTGCTGCTACCTCGGCACTAAAACAATAAACACATTAGTATACAGACTTATAACTGTGAAATTACAAAATGCTAGGGATTTTTTGACTGGCTCTTGTATTGTTGAGATTTATGTGTGTATTTTCCACCAAATGGGAAGCATCTTGTATCTGTTGGTTTTCTTCATGATGGATTTCTTGGTCTTTGGGACTGGCGAAATGGAACATTAGCGGCTAAAACCAGATCAACCATAGTGATTTCGCCGATCACAAATAGGAACCATGGAAATTGAAGGAAAGCCTGTGTCAAAGCTCATTTGTGTCGAAACACCTCAGCCTTTTATACCTTAACAACTACTATTACCCTCTGCCTTCTACGTTTTGATGTTGCAATCACAAAATGGGTTGATTCGAAGGTACATCAAGGTTATGGGCTCGTTGTTTCAAAGACGCTTGTTGCTTGTGCATGTGGAAAAGATGTTGTTCACCTATTCATGCAAGAGACTATTTTCTATGCTGGAACATTGCTTGAGCCAGCACTACATGGATACCATGGGGTAACTACTGGGAAATTTCGTTCAAGTTTCATGTGGCACATAACTCCACAGGCTTTAACTTTCCAGATGCCATTGCTTGTAGCTTTGCAACTCCCCAGAAACTTGCTATTATATATGGATGATCACAACCTTTATTTGTGGGATGTACCTAATTTCTCAAAAGATCTCCAGGGTTTGTGCATACTTTTTTCACAATGCCTGTATATGGGATATTTCTAATCTCCTACCAAATCAAAAGCTGGAAACCGAAAACTCGTTACATTCTATGGGGATGGCACCAGCAGAGGGTCTCTTTGTTACAGATGGAAAAACAAGGCTATGGGAGTTTATTTTAAGGATGAACACAAAAGAGACTCATCGTGAAGCCCCTGCATTGGAATCTAAATCAACTAATATTTGTGCAAAGACGCACTTGGTGTCATATATCTAGAGATAAATGGGGATCCTATCAAGAAATAGTTGGAGGCAGATAAATCTGTGAGCTAGGTCAAGCTTTTCATTCATTAGCTAAGCCTCCATAGGAGTAGATGGAGACTACCTGGCAACTGGTGATTGCAGTGGGAATCTACATGTCTACAATTTGAGAACACTTGACCACCCAGGGGTCTAAGTTTATTGTTTTCTAAATCATTCCTTCAGCTAATTAATGTGCTTTAGCACCAATATTTTGAATACTTATGACCCATGTGATGTTGTTTGTAGGTAGAGGTGGTCGGTGCGCAGAACCGGAGCTAGGGTCTTCTCTGGTAGACAAGGTGGATCCTTTCAAAGCTTGAAAGAGCCGCAAAAGGTACTTAGTCACTTTTGCGAGACAGACATGGTGGAAAATAAATCTTGCTGCGAAACCCAAAGAAGGTCGCAAATTTCCCGAGGTCGCAGGTCGCAAATTTCACAAGGTCGCGGGCCGCAAGTAACCCCTAGGTTGCAGGTCGCAAATGGACCAAGTCACAAGTCGTAGATTCTCTCATGGCTGCAAGTCACAGATTGCCCAGCGTCATAGGTCGTAGATTGCCCATGGTCGCAGGTCGCAGATTGTTAGAGGTTGCAGGTCGCAAAATCCAATGAAGTCGCAAGGTCGCAAAACAACACATCCGAAGGGGGCTTCAACTGTTGTGACCACCCGACTGTGCGACCTTCACCGAGTCGCGAGGCAGTCACAGATTACTCGAGGTCACAATTTGCAAAACCCAGTGGGGTCACAGGCCGCAATAGTGGCTGAGGTCGCGGGTCACAAAATCTCCTAAGTCGCAAGGCAGCCCAACGGTCAGGAAGACAAAAAGTCAGGGAAGCCCAAAAAGCGAGTTTTGTTCTATAAATACTTCCTTCGGGAGATTGTAAAGGGATCCTTTGTTTCAGATTGAAAGAGATATAGAGCATTGCATAGAAGGACTACACATTTTTTAGTATGAATACAAGAATTTGTTAACTCCATTTTTGGATCTGATGTTGGTAAATGTGTGAACATTATGCGTATTCCATTTTCAGTTTCTAACATCTTTTGATTAATGAAACTGTGTTTCCAATGACATCATTTATGCATTATAGTTTTCTAAACATGTGTTAATCGTGCTAAGTTTATTTCTCTTTCTCAATAAATGTTAATAACTTTGTTTACTTAAATTTACATTATCACCAAAACCATTTAAGGAAGTGAAGGGTGTTCTGCCATAAAGAATTGTTTCTTCTGTGGTTAGAATAGCGTACAAGCATGACCCTAATGATATGTTGTTGACAGAATTTCCTTTGGCCCCATGCTTTATTATTCAGCTTGCTACTCATAATGTTATATGTTAATTTAATTCATCAATCATGTGTCTTGTATCATATGAATAAGAGTTTTACTGTGGAGATCCCCTATTCCAAAAGGTTTAGAGTATACTTGGTACTTTTTACCGGGTAGATCCCCTATTGTTGGCCGAACAGATTTTTCGGTCAACACATTCCAACCTAATCAATGAGCCCTTAGACCAACACTCCAACATTTCAATGCATTGCGATGAGCCACAATGTTGATAGTTGTATTTATTTGAAACTATAACGTAATAACTTCATGGTATTATATATGAGTGAGGTTGTCAGTGCTACAGGTGGGAACATGTTAGATTGGCTTTTGTATGTTAATATTCTGTATGGTGGAAGAATAAATCAAATTTTGAACACCATGTGGGTATTGTAGGAGAAATAATGAGATTATATCACTTATTTTATGGATTGTAATGGAATTGAGTGTAATTTGGTTCTCCATTTCATATTTTTATTGTCTCTTATGTGTGAATGATTGAATTCTTTATGATTAAGTTATGGTGTATTTTATTTTCTTACCATTTACCTCTCTATTTGTAATGCATGTTAGTGCCTCAAATGAGACCTTACCTTTTATTAGGATATTGAAAAAATCAACACTAATAGCATTATTGGCTTGAGTGCTAAACTTGGGGCATATTTTTTTATAGTTGCACTCATTAGTTATGTGGTTAATAAATAACATATTTTTTAGGAAAAAAATAAGGTTATGCATTAAAAACCATAATGGAAAAAGACATAATATTTTATTACAAAAAAAGAGTTTGAGTTTAGAAAGAGGGAATAAAAAAATCTACACATAGATCATAAATGGTGAAATGAAAGCCATATATATTTTGATAAGAAATCATTTTTGTTGGATTTCCTAGTCTATTGCAAGAGTAGATAGAAAGAAAAGAATAAATTAAAACAATATATCACTCTAAAAATGTAATTTGGGATCAATAAATGGTTGAAAGGCTCGGGATATTAGATAACAAGTGGACACGTGAAATTGATTATTGGTTTGAGAAGGATAAAGAGGAATACATAGTAGATTTTTTTGTTGAATATAAAACCTCTTTCAACACAACTAAGAGGAATTTTGAGGCTCGGCCAAGAGGAAGGTTGTTGGAAGTGACACCATTTTGAATTAAGTTGTTAACTGTGGAGAAAAGGTTGATGTGAATGGTACTAGACATAATGAAAACACAAGAACTTGCACCAAGATGCTAGAGGAAATAGGAAAAGATGAAATATAGAGCATAAATAAATATGGTTTCAAAGGAGTAGAAGAAGTCATTAGCAGAGAGATATGAATGGGGAAATATATTACATGAAGCAAATTGGAAGGTACAAATGAATTGTTTGAGTAAAATGGTTTAATACATACAAGGTAGTAGCAATAGATTAGGAAAGAAAAATACATAAAATGCACGCGAGGAGTGCAAAAATGAAAGAGAAGGACTATATGTTTTCACTAAGAGAAGAGAGGCACTAGAAGAATACATCAAGATGAGTGATGATAAATTAGGAGCAGATAACTTCAAATTCTAATGGAAGGCTAGAAATGATAATGTTTTGGAGTAACATGACAAGCCTTGCCCTAAGTTATGTTGAGGATGATTGCACTAAAAATGAAAATGCTTCAACCATTGTAGAAGTATTAACACAAATTAGAATTGAAGAACTCTCTGAATTGAAGAAAAATTTAAGAGAAAATTAATTAGAATTCCTTCAGAACCAACCCTTATATGCAATCTATTAGTGTCAGTATTTGCATCCTACCACCAGTGATCAAAATTGAATATTTCATCTCATGTTAAGGGTCCCACTCAATTTTTTTTATCATTCCACTAGGTCATGCAAAAATTTAGGTCATTTGGTGTATATTTTAATAAAGGTTCACTCTTTTCAAAAAATTTCATATCATCACTTGTTGGCTCATTTTGTCACTATGTTGAGTGTCTATTATTCATGAGTCTTGATCATTTTTTCAGTCATATCATCACGAAGTCTATTCATTCAATATTTCCATTAGGTCTTAGGGTTTTCAAGGTACATTAAAACATCATTTCCATTGCATAAAAGACCAGAAAGACTAAGAGTGACCAATAAATTGACTTTACCATGTAAATTTGAAATGTAATATTTAGTTTTTGTTATATTATGTAATTTTATTTTTTCTCAATATGTAATAAGTTCATCGTTCCAAGATAGCTGTCAACTCAAAGGTTTCATGTGCCAAGATAGCTCAAAGTCTAAAGTCTAAAGTGTTCTTAATCCATCAAATGATAAATCTCCAAAACTAAAAAACAAAAGTGAAAGGTAAATATTTCAAAGTTTAAATTGAATGAGAAGATGAAAAGTGGGTCCCAAGGGAAAATCATTCAAATAATCAAGTATAAAGCCAATCACAAGACAAAGAAAGCACTCATTTTCTCTCCCAACCATCGATCTCACACTCCCTCAGCTCAAAAAACTAGTTTTCAGGGTCAAAATTAAAATTTTGGGTGGTGCTGCACTCCTGGAGGCAAGGCGTTGCGCTCTTGGTAAAGGCATTGCACTCCTGGAGAAGGAAATTGTGTTCCTGGGAGTTAGGCATTGCGCTCCTAGAACTGGTGTTGCACTCTTGCCCAATTTCACTTACAGCCTTCAAAACTTCGTCCAACTACTCCAAACCACCAAAATAGGGTTTCTCCACCTCATGAAAAGTAAGAAACACCATTTTGTACCCTCCTTGTGTTTCCCATTTGAAAATTTAATGTGTTAAATCTCTCATTAAAATTTACAAAGTTTTTAAGTAAGAAACCTAGATTTCATTCCTATAGCCCTAAATTGTTCCCTTGACCCTACATTCCCTTCCCACATCACAATAAACCCTAATCATATCCCTATATTATTAAATCCCTTTCCCCAAACTACATTTCCCAAAACCATAGCTCCTACACTACAGATTTTCTAAGCAACTTCCTTATACCTGTAATCAATTTCCCCATCTCATTTCCCTAAGTATTTTAATCCCATATCAGTCCCCTAAGTTCCCTAATCCCATTCCCTATTTTCCAAATTTTTCCTACTCCCATCCCCACTCCCTAAACCTATTTTCTACTCCCCTTTCCCTTGCCTAGGGTTTCAAAACTAAAAACACTATGGAGGAGGAAAACAGAGATTATATGGAGGAAGAGGAGGATAGAGAGGAAAGAAGACATCAAAAGGGAGGAAGAATTATGAGACTTGATCCCACCAACACCAAAGAACTAATGTGCTCACCCATGGCAGTCTCTTTCTTTGAATATGTTGGTTACCTTTATTTTTTCCGAATGATTCAAAGATTTCAACACCATCCTATTTTGAGAAGAGTTTTCATCTCAAACCTTAAAGGCAATTAGGTGACCCTTGCAGGTGTGACCTTCACCATATCCACACCTATCATTGTTGTTGCCACAAGTATTTTAAAGCCAGAGACTTGGAATACTAGTATTATGAACCCTTCATCAAACCAAGGTACATTAATGAGAGAAAGAAAGTCTTCCCTTTCAATTATCTTATTGATAGGTACACCCCCATGATTAAAATCATCATGAAGTACTTCTCTTGTGAAGGAAGGTTCTCCAGACTTTACACATATCGTGTTAGACTTCTCATGCACTTTAAAAGAGTCATGTTGTTCAATATCCCATACTATTTGTTCGGGAGCATAGAAAAATGGCCTACATAGTACAGAAAATAGAATATGATCAGCAAATGAACAACCTCTCTCATTACTCTTTGATCAAAATCATTGTACTCCATCATCTATATCAGTTGCACATTTCATGGGATACCTTCCTTGCCAATGATGTTTTCACTACTCCACAAGCTCAGCGTGCTAAAAATATCCCTCTTTCATCTCATCCCTCTATATATATTCCTCCATTAGCTCAGCATACTAGACCCATATCATCACCATCATTAGTATTTCAGATTCATGTTGGGTCATCCAGCAGAGTTGTGGTCAAAGAGCCTAAAAAGACCAAAGAGGCTGAGAAATAGAAACAGGTCAAGATCTATCAGATGGGACCTAGGTAGGTGCTTTCTCCATGGATTGTGGAAGGGGACTTGCCTTGTTCATCATCAAAGTAGGTACAAAATCGAAAGCGAAAGTAGAAAGAGGTAGTTGTGCATGAGGAAGTCATGCAAGAGTATGAGGACCCTCATGATGAGGAAACAGATTTTGACCTAGTTGACTTGGATCAGCAAGATGATCATGAGGCCTCAAGATTGATTGTCAAAGAGAAGGATGCCCAAATTAAAGAGCTGCAAACTAATTTGGATAGAGCTCAGTTTTTCATTTCATTTCTTGAGCAGGAGAATAAGCAGCTGAAAGATCAGCAAGTACTTATGGAGTTAGGGTTGCTCAAAAGAAAAAGAGGTAAAGCCATGATGCCACTTGATGATCTAGATCAAGATGACACTAAAACCAATAGAACAAGACCAAATACAAGGGGTTTGAAGAGGGCTTTACAACAACAGAATATTGAGGATGAAAAACTCACTTTTGAGGAGAGGATTGCCAAGCAGATTGAAGATTATAGAGAGATATGGCTTGATAGGGTCAACATATACCTTGAGAAACTCCTCCAAAAGGAAAAAAAGAACAAAAAAATTCTCATAAACATATCTAACAGGTATATCACAAGAAACAAGGTTTGTAACATTAAACTCAAGAAATTGCAGAAGAAACATAAGAAAACCTTAGCCCAGCAAAAGGAAGGAGACACACTTGACATCCTTGCTAAGGCATCCCTCATTTCTTAGCACACTTCATCAGGCTTCCACAAAACAATTTTGAAGAAATTTTGAGCAAGCTTTTAATCTTGCTGTAACTACGCTTTATACGTTCTTAGATCGTCGAGAGTGCACGCTCGTGGCGTTGCGCTCCTTCCAGGAGGATGTAAATGCAAGAACAATTGTACCATTGGATTAAGAATGCAAAAAAAAGTCAGGTTAGACACATTTCTAAGAAAATTTGGGCAAAATGGCAGGGGAAGGGTCAAAAAAATTCAAAAAATCATGTTTTTGCCATGTATTTCAGCTAGGCGCTACGCTCCTGAGCAGTCTTTCGAGATTGAATTTTTTGAGGGTAAAATATTATCAGTTTTAGAAACCAAGGACATTTTTGGAAACTAGATAGGATAGGCTTTCCAATGAGTTATCATAAGCTCAATGTGGACATCAGAAACCCCTTCAAAAGTTGAGTTGGAAATAGCATTGTGCTCCCCACACTGGCACTGCACTCTTGACCATTCTCTGTTTCTCCTAACTTTTTCCATTTTTCTCAATTTCACCATGGAAAATCATGTTTTTACCAATGTAAATGATGGATTTAAATGTAATAATGATGTTTCTAAGTTACCTAGGGGTAAATACATTAGGTAAAACTCTTTTTGAGGATTGATGAATCAGTTTAACTAATGTTAGGGATGACTCAGTTTGACCACCCTATACTTTAGGTTTGCAGTTCAGACTTTTCTGGATCAGCTCCACAACTCATGGATTCAACCTCGAGTTTGGGATACATTTTTTCATGCCTATATCTTTCATTTCTTAACTCATTTTATAGATTGGATGTTGTTTTATTGATCGGAGACACAAGTGTATTCAGATTTTGGCAAGAATATATTTAATGAGTTGCAGATATTTTGGTGGGATTCTTGTGGCACTGTGTTTTGACATAGTTTTTTCTTTTGTTCCATATGTATGAATGTTTTTTACTTTCCATTTTAATTCCATTTCTATGATATGTTTGATTCTCAAGTTTGATAATAATAATACATCTTTTATGCTCTATTTTGGGAGAATCATCATACTTTGTTGCATTCCTTCAGTTTAAAAGAATTCATGTATTGTCATGCTCTTTTTAGCTCCTTACAAGTCTGATCCACATCACCTAAGAACCCTAAATAGTTAGAGTACATACCTACCTTGCCCCATCAGATGTCTGCAATTCTAATCTTACTTGCCCTGACCTAGTTACCTCTTTGACCTAATTCACTCATCCAACACCCAAATCAACCAATCAAATCCCCTATGCTACTATACCTAGCCTAAAATCTAATTGATCCACCCCTCTTGGTTTTGATTCCTTGGAGATATCCCTCTCTTACCTAGTAGGGCTAGCTACTTGGAAAAGCTTGGTTTGTGGTTACCTTTGCTGGAATATTCTCACCCTCAGAGATTTGACGAAGTGCTAACATATTGGTGACCATACTAGGGAAGAAAATATCAGATATTCCATGGTTGTACTATTCTTTTCAAAATTCTTGGCCTCTAGATGATAGGCCTAAGATTTCGTTGAGGCTGGTCTAAAAAATTTGTAGAGAAAAGAAGTTGTTGACGAGTGAACATTTTGGCTTTGAGGAGATACACCAAATCAAATCCCGATCCTCACCAAACTGATCTAGTCGAAGATCCAGAGAGGCTTGGTCAGAAGCATAGATATCAAGGTACAAAACTTCTGTTAGATCTTATCCCATTGCTAAGATATTCTTCGATGCCTGTTAAATTTATATCTCTCGAAGATATACCATTTGATTTAAAATTTGAGTTGTCATTGTTTCGATCTAAGTCTGAAACCTCATTAGGTGACATAATATTTGATCCATTAAGACTCTCTGAGGTCAATTCATTATCCAATTTAGATCTTAGTTCCTTAAAAATTGAAGAAAATTTATCCTTTGAAGAAACTAAGTCTAAATCAGACTTTGACACTAAATTTTGGAGCCAATTTTATAAAATTGAAAGTTTAGCAAACCAACTTCAATAGCACTCAGAAAAATCCATAATCCAATATAAAAAATAATCAATACCTATCCCGACACACTCACAGTCGGTTGTTTTTTCCTCTTCCGCACCATCTACTTAATTCCCTATTCAGCAAGCTCTTTCAATTGTTACTCCTAGAGTCCATTCAGCAGGAATTATGGCCATATTTTCACCCCTCATCTTACCATGTCAACTCCATGACATACCTCAGGGTTATGGCTAGACACTTCCACTTTTCGATGAAAATTCTTCAATCACTACAAAACAACACATAGTTAAAGTCACTGACTTTATTGATCTGGAAGAAATAGATGAATATGGTGCAAAAATGAGAATCATACTTCAGATTTTTTCAGGAGAAGTTAAATTATGATTTAGATAATCAAATGAAAATTCCATAGCCACTTCAAATCAGTTGATAGATGCTTTTATAGCCCGATGGGAGGTAAATAAGAATCCTTTGCAAATCCTTTCCGAATACACTAATTTGAAAATAGAACCAAATGAGTCAGTACACAATTTCACCTCCAGATTCAACAGATTATAAAATTCCATTCCCTATGAGATCAAACATCCTCAAGGGTTGGCCCTTTTGCATTACCCAGATGGTTTTGATTCAGACATGGCCTATCAGTTACGAGAAAGGAATCTTGCTACATTAGAAGATATGAAAAAAAATGTGATTAGTGTACAAGTTAATTTGTCCATAAATAAATCAAAAATTAAGGGTGAAAGGAGAGTAACCATCAAAGAGGAGACATCACCATCTTCTGATGTAAAAATGGACACTTTGATAATAACAGTCTAAATGATGGTTGACAAGATGTATATCACCGAAAGGCAGCCGAAACCACAAGTTAGAAGTCCTAACTTCATAGGATAGCAGCAACGACCTCAATTCAAAATAAAGAAAAGGGAATAGAGGGCACCTGAGAAACCATCACAACAATTGTAAATTTATACACCTTTGCAGAAAAATTATGCTCAAGGAGGTGAAGAAGAAGAATATCATATTGTCGAAGAAAATCATTTGTTTAGAGTTTATGGTCAACCCATACTTTTTACTGAATATGAAGAGTATGTCGAGAAGGACCATGTTCCAAAAGATGAATACTACATTTCAGCCCAAGTTCATTAGTTGGAAGTTGAATATGATGATTATTAGCGAGGATAATTTAATGCCCTCGGCTCACAGTAGAGGTAGCATACAATGAGAGCTATAGATGTTGCAATAACTCCTATTCATAAGCGGCATATCAACAAAAATATACTCAACCAAAACAAAATTCTCAAGGTAATCATAGTAAAGGAAAAGACCCTGCAACTGAAAATCAAAACAAATACAATCAGCCATATACAAGCTCATAGGGAAAAGAAAAGGACAACCAAAGGAAAGAATTTGCATCAAAATATCATGCCGATAAAAGAGACATCACTAAATAGGTAGACAAATCCACTCCTTTCATCTGATAAACTGAAATTTCCAAGTTGAAAGTGTCAAAAACTTAAACTGAACTTTTCAAGAATAATTAGTATATGTCTCATGTAGCCAAAATTTCAAAAGTTGATCCTTCATATGATATACTTAATGTCAATGATGACCAACCTGAGCTTATATTTGGTCCAAAAATAGACGATTAGTTAGATAATAGTTAACTTCCCCCATTCTATTTGAGTCTAAGAATCCACCAGAATATCCTTTACAATGTCATGCTCTACTCTGGAGCCTCCCACAATTTGATGTCGAAAGCCATTATGGAGAAATTAGGCCTAGATATCACTCGTCCTTACCATGAATTTTATTCCTTCGATTCAGTAAGATTCCATTGTTTGGGTCTTATTAAGGATTTAGTCGGTTCTCTTCAGAAAATTCCAGCAAAGAATGTCTTGATGGATGTGGTCATGGCTGACATACCACCACAGTTTGGAATGTTGTTGTCTATATCTTGGGGATCGAAGTTGAGAGGCACTTTGCGACTAGACTTCTCTTATGCAACCATCCTAGTTTTCAAGAAATTGAGGAAGTTGTACCTAGAAATGAAGATGAGGTAGATGATAACTAGCAAAGAGAGGCCTGATAATCATCCAATAAATGTTGTACATACAGATTTAGAATCTTTCTTTTTGTTCAATGAAAGGGGTTTGAATGATGTAGATATTCAGCTTTTAGAAGTAGAAGATGTTCCAGAGATTTCTAGTTGCATCAAAATAGTTTTAGATAAGGAAAAAGAGAATTTTCAAAATTCTTCAGAGCAGTATTCAAATGATGCAGGAATTTTGCTAGAAAGCAGATCCTGGCATATCAGATTCAACTCGTTCACTCACTATGAAAAATGCTCAAATTTTCTATCATATAAAACCATGAAAAAAAACATTCAACTCAAATTTACATGAAGGTGGAAAGAGCCATGCAAATTAACTCCATTAACTATATCAAAATTTTGTGGCCAAATATTACATTGGGCGGCCTCTAGCTCTTGGCCCTTCAAACCTCTCCTCACTCACTCAACTCTTCACTATCTCAGTTCTCCAACTATATATTTTTTCCTCACAAAAAAACTCACATTTATACACAAATAATGAATTTAATTCATCCCAAAAATCTCTCCACCTAATCCTCAACTAAATCTAAATTAAGTTCATTTTAGGTGTGGACTCAACAAAGTCCCGTACATAGAATTCCTACTCCCTAAATTTGCTACCTAATTCTATTTTCTCTCATATCTTTTTAATTATTAAAAGAATATATACAAAATCCTCACTTTTATAATTTATCTCCTATTTTATTTTTAAATGAAAAATTAATTAATAAAACAATTAAAATGTCACACACCCCTTTATTACATAACTAAATAATGAAAATTGGCCTTGATGCTCCTGCATCAGACTCCAAGGTTGAAATTAATCATGATCGCCTGATCATGTGTTCGGATCTTCATCTGCCTGGATCCCATATCTTGTGTTGTAACTTTCCATTTGTCGTTGCTTCTTTCTGTTTCTCTTCTTCAGGTCTCCACACTTTATGCTGCATTGCCCCACTGGCTATGCTTTCACAATCTTTTGTTGTCTTTCTCTTGCTGCTTCTTCTTTGTTTTACTGCTGCTGGCCTCTTTCAGGATATCTTCATCATTATCCTCCTTATTAGTTCAATTCCTCAATCCAATATATTTCCTCCAGCATCGGCAATAAAACCTGTACTCACAAAACAATTGTTAGAATAAAAAACATAAGGCTTTAGTGCCCCTTCCGCTGCTAGAAACATTTCAGTATGCTGCTCTGAGATTCCTTCATCCATCAGCACATCAGTATGCTGATTTAATTCCTCTGTGAGACTATCAGTTAGTCCCTCCTCCACATCATCTGTTTGAAAAATGTTTTCTTGTTCTGTGTCTTTCAGTAACTTTCTCTGAACATAGATCCTCTGCTTTTCCAATTCTCTTCTCTGAAGATCTAAATTTCTATATAACCTAACAATCTCAACTGGAGTAGAACTTGGAAATTTTACACAACTTTCCATACCTCCACTTGCTGTTGACCAATCATCACATTCCTTCTCTGAAAGGAATTCTCTACCAGACTTTACCTCAAGAATTTCATTCTCCTTTGTGACAGTTCCATCAGACTGTTCACCGTATTTCGCACATCCTACAAACATACATAAACTGTGAGAAAAAATGTAAGGCTTCATGGCCTCATCTGTTTCTCTCGCCATCACCTCTTAAGATGCTTCTGAACTATCCCAATAGTTCATGAGATCTTCCTCACTGATCTCTTCACCCAGAATTTCGCCATGTTCTGAGCCACAAATGGAAATATCCATTTTTAACTTAGCCTCTCTGAGTTCTTCACAACTCAACATCTTCTTGAGCTTCCTCAGCTCCTCCATCAACTGTATGTTTACCTGCTTTTCCCTCTTTGCATGTAGCTTCTGCCACTTCACCTTCTTTCTCATGGTCCAACCATGTGTCTGGTTTCTCACATTTTCCTACAACAACTTCATTAAAAATTCAAGGTGAATTGTTATCTCAGCCTTCTCCCACACATACTCTTCATCAGATCTCTGGAAATGACTATCAACAGTCATCTTCCCCTCCTTTGTGAACTGCATCTATTCACATGTTTTATGGCTTATGAAAACCATACTTCAATAAAATCCCAATTTCAATTCCTTCATGCAGAAGCTTATCAAAACATATGATTTAAACACCACTCAACACATAACCAAGGCTTTTCTATAAAACCCAAATAAGTCTCAAAAAAACCCTTTTCAAAAGTCTTAGAAAAATACTTTAATTAAACCCCATTGGTTTTATTTAAAACCTCAACTTTTTAATGAAGCCAAGGCTTATCACATCTTAACTCAAAGTTCAATTTTGGTTAATTTAGCCCCAAAATAATATAGTCGATTGACATGATATAACTTCATGTTTTAACAAATCAAATATCGATATGAATCTTCGATATCATCCAACTCTCCTTCCTACTGCATGCTGCAACAATTTAAGGCTTTAAACTTTAAAATATCGTTTCAGATCCATGTATCATATCATGCATCGTTATAATAGATCGGTCCACATAGTATAAAACCATCGCATAATGCAATGATCTTATCTTTCCCATCGATGGCATTCGCACCAACGCTCTCAACTTGGCATGTTGTCCCTTAAACTCCCTTGCATTCTAGTTTTGAAGCTTTGACACCAAATCGACATCAATTTATGAAATTTGATGTCCTTTCTCCCTACATGAAACTTAATAGCATGATCATACAACAAATCACTCTTTCAGATTACGCATTCTCCGATTTCCAGCTCTTGTTCATTTTCAGCTCTGCACTTAATGCCGCAACACAAACTTAGGCATCGACTATTTCATTACAGCTTATAATCAGTCTAGCAAACCATCGAACACAGACTCTAACATGTGTTACCTGTGTTTTTTTTTATCTTCATTCGCATCTTCCTCACGCTGTCTTTGAGAATTTGCGCCACTGTGTTCTCTAAACACCCCTCATTAACACCAGACTTTGAACTTTTTGCGTCGCTAGAGTCAACATTGGAAAAATTTATTGCCTGAGGACTTCACTTTCGATGGTTCCTGCAAACTCTAAATTCATCATTTGAATTTTTTTACAAATATTTGATCACTGAAAGTATGCTATCTCCCATGTTAATGTCTACGCATAAATCTTCCACCATACATATCCATCTCTATATCATTCTACAATACTCTGTCCCACAACTGTAGCGCTCAAGTGTATTACCAAATTCGGCTCTCCAGAATGTGGCCGCTCATATAACTCTTGGTTTTATTTGCCAACGGATTCAATTCTGTCCTTACTGTTCACGGATTCTAATTCCACTTTCACATAATCACTGTGTCTAATTGAGCCATCGTTGTCTTTTTATTTAATCGACTGCTTTTATGTTTAACACCATTGCAATTTGTAAACATTGATGATGCCACACTTCAATTCGGATTTCCATTCCACAGGTCTACGCCTTCAAGTTTGAACGTTGTTTGTTACAGCTCCAATCGCATAATTTGATTGTTGTTCCTTCATGCTTGTGGTCAATTGAGGCCAAACACAAAACTTTGTAATCATTGTTTCTCTATGAAATGTGCATATTTATACCACCTGCAAATTCATTCCAACCTTCGGCATATGTTAATGCATCCAGCATCATAACACTTTAGGCTTGCGTGGCTTCTCAAAGAATTTCAATTAGGGATGACATTTCCCCTTTCATAAAAGTCCCAATTCGACTTCAAAATTGAATTTCAAGGTTGATCAAGTCATCGAAGCAACTCATCTTGATATACTAGAGTTGAAGGAAAAAAATATTCCAAAAGGTCTCATACATTTGGAAGAATTGTTTGATTAGGATGACGTAGCGAAGAAGCCAACATTAGTTCCCATAAAAAAAAGTGTGGAAGATGTAAAAATAGGGACATCGGACAAACCAAAGATGATGAAATTGCCCAAATATTTATCCCCTGAGGTAAAATGCAAGTACATTGATTTACTTTCTGAATTTTCTGATGTTTTTGGGTGGGATTATGTAGACTTGAAGGTCTACGATAAAGACATCATACAACACACCATTCCAATTAAGCCATACCAAAATCCCTTTCGGAAAAAGTTGAGAAGGATCAATCCGAGGTTTATTCCATCCATAGAAAAAGAAGTGAAAAGGCTCTACAAGTGAGGTATCATTGTTCCTATAAGGTTTTTTGATTGGATATCTAATTTAGTTCCTGTAAGAAAGAAGACAGGTGAAATAAGGCTTTGCATAGATTTCAGAAATTTAAACAAGGAGTCACTAAATCATAATTATCCCCTTAACAAAATGGATCACATCTTACAAAGAGTGGTTGGGGATTACTGAATGTCTTTGCTAGATGGATATTCTCGATATAACCATATTTTAGTACATGAGAAAGATCAGGACAAAACTGCCTTCACTACACCTTGGGGTATGTTCAAATATGCAAAGATTCCATTTGGACTAAAGAATGTAGGGGCTACCTTTCAACGTGCAATGGATATAGCATTTTCAGAGGAGAAAGATGTTTTTCTAGTTGTATATTGAGATGATGTGATAGTTTTCTCCCATTTTGATGATGAACACTTGTATCACTTAAGAATTATTTTTCAGAAATGCGGGATATTTAGAATCTCTCTTAATCCGAAAAAGAGCCTTTTTGCCATGGAGGAGGTAAAAATTCTTGAACACATCATCTCTAAGGATGGAATCTGGATTGACCCTTCTCGAGTTGAGGCAATTCAACAAATTTAATTTCCACAAAACAAGAAATAAATTTAGGATTTTAATGGTAAGATGAATTTCTTATGCAGATTTATTCCAAATTTGGCTGAGCACCTCCAGGAAATGACCAACATGTTGAAAAAATACAATGAGTTAAAGTGGTTCCAGAATGCTAAGTAGTCTTTTAACGCAATGAAGTTTTCTTTGACTACCACCCCTGTATTGATAAGCCCTAATTACACTACTGATTTTATTATTTTCTCATTTTCCTCTGAGCACACCATAGCTGCAGTCTTAATGCAAAAGAAGGAAAATACTAAGCAACCTATTTCATTTTTCAGTCGAACCATCAGAGATGCAAATCTTCGGTACAATATCATATAGAAACATGCTTTGGCTTTGATAAAGGCATTAAAGGATTTCCGTGTCTATATTTTAAATTGTCATACTTTGGCTTATGTCCCTAATACAGTGGTAAAATATGTTCTTATGCAGACACATCCATAAGGAAAAATAGGGAAATGGATAGCAGTGATGTTGTAATATGACCTCGAGATCAAGCCTACAAATCTGATCAAAGGTCAAGGTTTAGCAAAGCTTATGGCTGAGTCTAATCTGCATGTTTTAGATATCAATATTATTACAACATTTTCCGATGAAGAACAAGATGTCACTTTGATAGAGGTATCTGATATGTTTATTTCATCATCTTGGTATTCTGATATAATATATGTGCTTCAACATTTTAATCCTCCTCCATGAATGACTAAGAGAAAGGGTAGGTCTTTAAAGTTGAAAGCTTCCAAATATTGCATTTTGGACATCACCCTTTATTGGAAAGATCTAGGAGGTATATTGCTGAATTGTTTAGCTGAGAGTGAAGCCCAATTAGTTATGAATTGCTTTCATGAAGGAGATTTTGGGGGCCACCTTTTCTGGAAGACCATGGCTAATAAAGCCTTGAGAGTAGGATACTACTGGCCAACTCTCTTTGCATATTTGTACAAAATAGTGATGTGTTTCCATGAGTGTAAGTATTTCAAGGTAAAAGGAATTGTATTCCTTTACCTTTGCAACCTATTTAAGTACATGCACCTTTTTAGTAGTGGGGACTTGAATTCATCGGAGAGATTCACCCTACATCATCTGCACAACACAAATGGATATTTATAGCCACCGACTATTTCACCAAATGGATCGAAGAGATCCCAACAAGGCAAGCAACAAACCTTGTGATTATTTAGTTTTTGGAAACTAACATATTGTATCATTTTCTCCCAGATGTGAGTGACAGATTAGACACGAGTGACAATCACATCTCACCCCACCCAGATAATGGAGATCTCTAACGTTGAGCTTCACCTGCTACGAATCCAATTACCGTTAGCTCCTTGCATGATCCTCGCAGAACCAGACATGATGACGAGAGGATGGGTACTGCATCACCTAGACCTGAACATCACCTCACTTCTGCCATCATTAATTTTCATCATGATTAATGAGCATCGAAGCCATACCTCCTCCTCGCGCCTGCTCAGATTCTTAAGCTTAGCATGCAGATCTGTGCGAAGGCCACTCATTTTCATCCTCACAGATCTCATCCCTACCCCTTTATAACACCAAGTTATCTGCCCCTTTTCTCACTCATCTTGTTACCTTTTCCTTTCACTCCCCTCACTCTACTCTAGCTTCTCACCAATTTCAATCAGCTGCAAAGCCTTTGTCCTAGTGTGGAGCTGCGCAGATTCCTTCGGATTTCCGCTCTCCATCCTGCGAACCTACCCCATAGTAATTTCTTCCCCTTCAGCCCCAGTGTGACTCATGTCTCCGTTCCTTGGCCCTGTGTGCTTGTTTTCCTCCTGACCTGCTCACCCCATCCTAGGTGCATAATGGATCCTAGACTTCGCCAACGCACTATCCGAGGAGGTCAGAGATTGGATCTCCCAGGTTGATATCATCGCAGAGAGGATAATCACCTTGAGTCGGTTGATGGCTCCTCGTCTAACACTTTTGCGAGCCATAAACCTGATCTGGAGCAGTGTGCAGAATCCTCCAGGAAAGCTGCAGAGAGAGGTGGTCGTGGCTTGAGGAGGTCCACTTCCTCTCCCAGAACGCACTCTCTGCATCGCCCTCTTGTCCCTCTGACTGCTCTAGAGAAGGATGATGAGGACATGGACATATGGGTCATGGACTCCGATGGCATTTGGACGTAGGTTCCAGATGGCGTAGACCCATACTCCCCCATCCTTTGCGCTCATGCGAGCATTCCCAAGCAGACTGTAGCTGATGTGGAAGGTGTTGTTGCGCAGGCTCCAGTCTGTCCCATTGAGGAGGAGAACACCAACAGTAATGATGAAGATGACGAATAACATCTTCACAGTTGTACATTTTTCCTCTATTTTTTCTCATGTGCGCCCTCAGGGATTTTCTGTTATCATTTACTTTCTATTTTTTAGATGCGTCAGCGCTACTACGCATAATGTACTACTCGGTTCTAAGTTTTTTCTAGGCTAGTTTCCTCCCCTGAGGCAGCCCAGATACAATGTAACAAAGGCTGGGATTGATTAAGCGCAACTTACAAACCTAGCCTATAGCATATGTAACTTTATGTTTTCGAAAAATAGAATAGCTCAACTTACCAAAAAAAACAAACATATTGTCTCATTTTAGTTGTCCTCATAAGATTATTACCGACAATGCGACAACATTCAAATAAAAAAGTATGGTTGAGTTTTGTGACAAATATAACGTCAATTTGGGGCATTAAACCTGTTAAGTCCCTATATTAATAGTGTAGCCCCTTAGTATGTTAGTGTAGCCCCCCTTATTGTTATTATTGTACCCTTGTAACCCCCATTTTTTTATTATTGTGCCCTTAAATTATTATTGTTAGGTCGGCTAGGATTACATTGTGGCCCACTAGGATTACATTATGGCCCCATGGACTCCTATATATAGAAAGGAGGTTTTGTAAATTTTATCATCCAAGAATTGTTCATTCATGTAATGTATTGGAGGTTGCCCCCTCGAAGTGGCTTATTTCTAAGGCGTTGATATCTCTTTTCTTCTCTTTTTGGAGTTGGTTACACAACATTTGGTATCAGAGGCTTTGGATTCCAGGGTTTCGCTGCTCCAAACAGGTCATCGTGGAATTTTCACTATAAATTTTTTTCTACGAAGCTTCAGAAGCTGAAATGTTTAAGGTGCGAAGCTGAAATCTTGAGGAAGTTTGTATAAAAATTTTAGAGCTTGGTTCGCAATATTTTCGGAGATATGATCTGTGGAAGTTAGGTATTTTTTCAGGCTCCTAAACCAGTCATCGTGGCATTTGCGCTATAAAAACTTTTCTACGAAGGTTCAAAATCTGAAATTCATATGGTGCGAAGCTGAAATCCTGAAGAAAGTCGTCAAAAAATTTCAGAGCTTGGTTCGCAATATTTTTGGAGATATAATCTGTGGAAGGTAGTGATTTTTCAGGCTCCTGAATTTCATCTCAAAGAGGTGATCGTTGGAAAAGTTCAATAACTCTCTCTCTGGACATCGGATTGGAGTGCCGTAAAAATTTGTTGCAAGTACACGGACCGCATTTTCTTGGATATCAATTTCAGAGACGAAGGACAAAACAGTGACACGTGGCAAGCCGTACAAGTTTGCTCTACTGAACCAGTCTAGAATTAGGTCATTGTGGGAGATTGGACACAACTTTGTCTTGGGGAATCCAAATTAGATCAGACCTGTGGAATTTGAAAGAAGCTTCAGAGGGATACTTCAGAGCTGAATTTCAGATATTTAGTATTTTCCACTACAGAGATAATTCAAATTCAATATCGAGCTCCTCAAAAGCAAGTAAAAGGTGTTTATTTGTTTTTTCGAATTGCGTAAATATTGTTTGAAAAATAAGTTTGAAGTGATTCCAAGGGCCTATTGAGCATATATTTCAGTATTGGGTTCTGAGATGCCTCCTAAAAATAATTCAACACCCATTATGCCCTCAGAAATCTATACTATGACACAGGAAGAGGAAGAATTGCAGTATGAGATATCAAAATTACGGTACCAAGTGCAACAAATTTCGATCTTACGAAGAGCAACCAAAGATGAAATAGATGGTTTAAAAGAAGAAATGGAGGCTAAGTTGGATGGTTTGAAGGATCAAATAATAGCTAATATGGATGATAAATTAGTGGAATATCACAACGAGCATCAACAACAAGTTCTCCAACTCTCAAAGGATAACCCAACTTTGGTGCAGAATCTAATGAAACAACAGGAAGATCAACATCATATCAAAAGAAGTTATGAAGCAGTCATAGAAACAAGAACTCAACAAGTACGATCAATTTCAGAGTATATCAGTAAGTGGAAGAACTTTCCTGTAGAATATTTCACATGGGAGGATGAGAATTTTATACAGAAGCATCAAGAAATAATCAAGCGTTGAGGACAACACTTGTTGAAGGAGAGGGGCATGTTAAGTCCCTATATTAATAGTGTAGCCCCCCTTATTGTTATTATTGTACCCTTGTAACCCCCATTTTTTTATTATTGTGCCCTTAAATTATTATTGTTAGGTCGGCTAGGATTACATTGTGGCCCACTAGGATTACATTATGGCCACACGGACTCCTATATATAGAAAGGAGGTTTTGTAAATTGTATCATCCAAGAATTGTTCATTTATGTAATGTATTGGAGGTTGCCCCCTCGAAGAGGCTCATTTCTAAGGCGTTAATATCTCTTTTCTTCTCTTTTTGGAGCTGGTTACACAACAAAACCACCTACTATCTGCAAGGTAATGGTTTAGCAGAGTCTTATAATAAATCCCTGATCAATATCATAAAGAAGATGTTGAAGGCCAACAAGAAGAAGTTGCACAAAAATCTTGTGAATGCCTTGTGGGCAGATAGGGTTAGTAGTAATAAATCTATCGAAATGTCCCCTTTTCAATTAGTTTATTGAATAGACATTATTTTCCCTACATCACTTGCATTCCCAATTATGAAATTGTTGCAAGAAGTAGGAAGTAAGGAGAATGATGTACATCATCGGATCAATCAGATGATCCATCTTCAGCAGACAAGGGACAAGGTATTTCAGAACACCTCAAAGCTTCATGAGAAGTTAAAGAAGGTGCATGATAGAAAGACAAACATAGATAACTTTAAGCTTGAATATGTAGTCCTCCGATGGGATGCAAGTAATGATGAAAAATGAAAACACAAAAAGTTTTAAAACCTATGGATTGGACCCTACAAGATCTCAGCTACTCGAGGACAAAATTATTTTCTACTACAGGAGATTAATGGAGAAGAATGTTTAGGAGGACCGGTCAATGGTAGGCTCCTTAAGCATTATTATTCTTGATGCACTTTTCATATTTCTCACTATCATTGTAAATATTTTTTTAACTTTCCCGCAAAGTGTGAAGCGGAGATTTACCGAAGCTTGGAGCTTGAAGTGAAGGCTATAAAGTTTCATTGGTTTTTTTCTATTTTCAAAGTCAAGTCAGTTTTGAGTCAATTTTAAAGTCATTTTTCAGTCGCCTTGATTATGTCACAAATCAGTTTAAGTTTTCAATTTTTAGTTAGTTTTTAGTATTTGAATCCCTTTCCCAATGGATAGGCACTTGGCCTATGGTGTTCTTGGCACTCCAAGGAGCTATCATCCCCAACTGGAGCCAATGTTAGTGTCAGTATTTGCATCCTTCCACCAGTGATCAAAATTAACTCTTTCATGTCATGTTAGGGGTCCCACTCAGAATTTTTTTGTCATTCCACTAGGCCATCCAAAAAATTTGTTCACTTGGTCTATATTTTAATCGAGGTTCACTCTTTTAAAAAAATGGCATCTCATCACTTGTTGGCTCACTTAATCACTATGATGAGTGTCCATTATTCATGAGTCTTTATCATTTTTCCAGTCATATCATCATGAATTACATTCAGTCAATGTTTCCATTAGGTATTAGGGTTTTCAACGTACATTAAGACATCATTTCCATTGCATAAAAGACTAGCAAGACTAAGAGTGATGAAAAAATTCACTTTACCATCTAAAGTTGAAATGTAATATTTAGTTTTTATTCTATTATGTAATTTTCATTTTATTATGTAATTTTATGTTTTCTCAATAAGTAATAAGTTCATGGTTCCAAGATAGTTGTCAACTCAAAGGTTTCATGTGTCAATAAAGCTCAGAAGCTAAAGTCTAAAGTGTTCTCAATCCATCAAATGATCAATCTCCAAAACTCAGAAAAAAAAAATTTGAAAGGTAAATATTTCAAAGTTTAAAGTGAATGAGAAGCTGAAAATTGGGTCCCAAGGCAAATCCATTTCATCAAGTATAAAGCCCATCACAAGACAAATAAAGCACTCATTTTCTCTCCCAACCATCGAGCTCACACTCCCTCAGCTCAGAAAACAGTTTTCAAGGTCAAAATTCAAATTTTTGGTGTGTGTTGCGCTCTTGGAGGCAAGGTGGTGTGCTCTTAGTAAAGGCACTGTGCTCTAGGAGAAGGAGGTTGTGCTCCTGGCAGTTAGGTGTTGCACTCCTAGAACTGGCACTGGGCTCCTGCCCAGTTTCACTTACTACCTTCAAAATTTCATGCAATTGCTCCAAACCACCAACAAAGGGTTTCTCCACCTCATGACAACTAAGCAACACCATTTTTTGCCCTCCTTGTGTTTCCAATTTGCAAATTTAAAGTGTTAAATCTCTCATTCAAATTTTCAAATTTTTAAGCTAAGAAACCCTAGATTTCATTCCTATGGCCCTAAATTGTTCCCTTGACCCTGAATTTCCTTCCCACATCACACTAAACCCTAATCCTATCCTTACATCATTAAATCCATGTCCCCAAACTACATTTCCCAAAACCCTAGCTCCTAGACTACACATTTTCTAGACAGCTTCCTTATACCTATAATCAATTTCCCCATCTCATTTTCCTAAGTATTTTACTCCCATATCAATCCCCTAAGTTCCCTAAAGCCCTTCCTTATTTTCCCAATTTTTCCTACTCCCATCCCCACTCCCTAAACCTATTTTCCACTCCCCTTTCCCTTCCCTATGGTTTCAAAACTAAAAACACTATGGTGGAGGAAAAAAAATATTCCATGGAGGAAGAGGAGGACAGAGAGGAAAGAAGCCATCACAAGGGAGGAAGAATTTTGAGACTTGAGCCCACCAACACCAGAGAACTAATTTCCTCACCCATGAAAGTCTCTTGCTTTGAAAATGTTGGTTGCCTTGATTTCTTCCAAATGATCCAAAGAGTTCAACACCATCCTGTTTTGAGAATATTTTTCATCTCAAACCTTAAAGACAATCAGGTGACCCTTGTAGGTGTGACCTTCACCATATCCACAACTATCATTGCTACTACCACAGGGATACCAAACATGGGTGAGAAGTGGTTTAAAGCCAGAGACATGGAGGACCAGTATTATGAACACTTCATCAAACCAAGATACAAGAATGAGAGAAAGAAAGTCTTCCCTTTCATTTACCTTCCTGATAGGTATACCCCATGATGAAAATCATCATGAAGTACTTCTCTTGTGAAGGAAGGTTTTGTTGGGGTTCCCATGTTTTGGCCAGATCGGTAAGACCAAAAGATGAGACAACATCAGAACCACTTTGGGGCCCTAGGATCTAGCCCTCCTGGACCCGGAGAGGGACCTCTCCAATAAAACAAAGAATGATATATCTTTGAAGCTCAAATTGAGATGTTAGGCTAGTTATAGGCACAGGGTGGTTTTTTTTATTTTTTATGTTTGGTTTTTGGGAATCAGGAAAGAAGGGTCCAACACAAGACAAGGATGAGCAAAAGGGAATTTAGGCAAAGGAGAGGCGAATCAGGAAAAAAACGAGACCATTGGGAAATGGAGTCAAGAAAGGGTTTACTTGCTATCAACATGCAAGCTTTCAGTTGGGCTAGTCATATAAAGCCTTGGATCCTAAAAGATGATGGTGTGGTGTGGGACATTAAGGATTGAAGGTGAGTGAATGAGAAACCATCCGGTTGTGTCTATAGATCGGGTCAGAGGTCATTTAACTCCAGAACTGCTTAGAAATAACCATAGGCAGCATGAGGGAACTTAGAAAGGCAAGATGGTTGCACAAGGATCCTAGTGGGCAGGGCTAACTCTAATCCCCAGTGTTCCCAAATCTTCCAGCTAAATCCTAACAAGAACATCTAAAAATAGTTTTGTTTAATTCATACATCAGAGAGCAGGCAATAACATCCACTACACTGGTTAAATCAATCGAAACCAATTCTTAGATAACACATCAAGCAGAAAACATTAAGGGCAAGGAGATCAGAAGCATAGGGTACCTAACAAGGGTAAATCCTATACCAGGTTTCTGATGCAAGCCAGAAGAAATGAAATAAAAACATCACCGCAGCTTTAGATTAGGATCCAAAGAAATGTGCTTGTCATATTAATAACAACACCAATCAAGTACAACATAGCTTACAGATTAATATTCAACCTGATGAACCTTCCTCAGTCTATCTTACAATTTTACACAGAGAACTCGTCTCAAGAGAAACAACTTGCTTTCACTGATATCCAATCAAGAACCTTTACCATGTTTCTCATGAGTTTTATAGCGGAAAGATGAGCTGAGGAGGTAGGTGAAAACTAATTGCAGCATTAAAACTTCAGGAGAGGAAGAAAGGCCAAAGGCCACTCTGTATTAAATCTCATGCATTAATCTCTAGCATGTCTTGGATGAAAGAGTGAACTTCTTCGGCTTCCATTTACTCTGGTATGGTCCTGATGTACTTGGCTGCAGAACTCTGTAGTACCTTTGGTGTATAAACAAAATGTGAATAAATGACTGAAGAGTCTATCATACTTGCAAAACAAATGCTTCTGATAGTATCCGGACTGTTGTCAGGGTTGAGACTTCCTCAAGGACACGGAATAGAATGAGAACCTGCATGGGCACGTTGTCCTTTCGTGTGGAAAACATTCTACTAATAAACAACCTTGATATGCATCAATTCTCTGTACATAGGACCTTCTAATCAGTCCTCGGGGTCTTAGTTCTGGTACCTTTGCCTTCTAAATCACTAAAACAAGGCTCAAAGCCTTCAATTACACGCCTTTAAACTTTCCGCTGCTCCTCTTAAATATCTGTCTGTAGACTCTGTGCTTTTAATGATGCCAGAAGGGTTTTACAGAGTCGAACTCTGTTCTTCAATGAAAGTCACATCGCAACCTTCCCGGGTCATTTCTTCATAATTTTAGCCTCTACACATGGTCTTCTTCGATTTCTCGGTCACTGTAATAGAGACTGTGCATCATGGTGGTCATTTACTGTTGATAACCCTGCAAAATACAAAAACTGGTTAAGAAAACATACATGGGGGTGGCGGACACAATGGAGACGATGAGAACGGCCATGAAAGATGAATGGACGACGGAATTGTGCAGGTTGATGGCAGAAAACACAGCAAAACGATGAAATATGGTCTGGAGAACGTGAGCGTAGCGGAGTGGGTTTTTTAAATAAAACCTACGAAAAATACCTTTGAATGGATATAAAGAGGAAAGGGTAAAAAACGACAAATTTACGTGGAAAGGTTGATGTGGCGGATGTACAGTGGATACACGATGGTACACGTGGAATGACGACAAGCTGGGACTGGGCAACAGTGGACATGCAATGGCGGGGGTAATCAAATGCGGACCGTCCGATATTAGGAGGAGATCAACGGTGAAAAACTATGGAGGGTGATTGAATGTGGACCGTCGATCTGCAGATCAGATCGACAGTGGAGATTAACTGGATGGCACGCCGTACCCTGAGTTATCACGTGTGCATCTGAGTTAACTATCATGCATCTTCGGCAAGCGATAGCCGTTGGATGGCCTGCCCCAGATCAGACAGTCCACGGCAATATCGCTGGGCATCTGCGTCCAAACAATAATGCACGATGGACGGCGGTTAACGCGCAAGAACGGTGGTTTTGAAAAGGTACAGGGGACGCGTGTCATGCGATGTATGGAATCGCTGGTCGATCGGTAAAACCGCCTACCCCCGAAAGGTGGTGTGATGGAAACCAGATGGTTTTTGAATAGTGAAAGCGAATGGGGACCACCGGGACGGGCGGATTCCGCACCGTCGGATCTGTACAGATCAATGGTTGAAAACGCGCCCAATATGGATGAACTGTGGACCGTTGATCTGGCGAATTAATGAACGACATAGATGCGACTACGGGCGGTGAACAGGTTGCAAGGTGAAAGATGAGGGGGCGGTGATCGTCGTCCATTCTGTGAAGATCAACGGCGTGGAACACAGCGGAGGACTTTAACAACAAAACAATCACATTGGAGTTTCTCGGTGATTACAAAGGAATTTTAATGTGTCGCTCTATTTCTCCGATACGATTAGCGGCTAAGGCTTAAGTGTTCAGTCCTGGGCTATGGGTATATGGGGAAGTGGTTGAAAGGGGCTAGCGGAAAAGGGCTAAGCCCTTATTATGAAGAAAATATGGTTTTGGCTCGTTTTTAAAGCATTTTAAGGCCAGCCAAGGGCAACGATAGGGTAATGAGGGGGATTTTGGGAAGTTTTAGGAGAATAAGGGGGACATTAGGGGAACAAAGGGAACTTTGAAAAGAGGAAAAAGGGGTAAAGTGGGACATTCTGCAGAGGTACAAGGGGCACATGAAGCCCTTTAGGAGCACAATTTTTGCAATCATAGAGGCTTGAAAATGGGAATCAGCTGAGGGGATTTCATTCAAAGGACAAAAGGCACAAGGAGGCTTCAAGGATGATGTGTTTTCAGGGGAAATGCATTCCTTGAAGGCTCAAAAACATTTTAGCCCCCTATTTGCTTGTCAAAAAATTTATGGGGGGCTAACAGGTTCTCTATACTTTACACATATCATATTAGACTTCTTATGCACTTTACAAGAGTCAAGTTTCTCAATATCCCATACTATTTGTTCAGGAGCATAGAAAAAATGGCCTACATAGTACAAAAAAGAGAATATGATTGGAAAATGAACAACCTCTCTCATAACTCTTTGATCAAAATCATTGTACTCCATCATCTAGATCAGTCTCACATTTCATGGGATACCTTCATTGCCAATTATGTTTTCACTACTCCACAAGCTCAGCATGCTGAAAACATCCCTCCTTCATCTCAGCCCTCTGCATCTATTTCTCCATCAACTCAGCCTACTACACCCATATCATCACCATCATCAATATTTCAGTCATATTGGGTCATCTAGCAGAGTTGTGGTCAAAGATCCTAAAAAGACCAAAGAGGCTTAGACAGATAAACACATCAAGACCTATCAGAGGGGACCTAGGCAGTTGTTTGCTCCATGGATTGCTGAAGGGGCCTTGCCTTCTTCATTATAAAATCAGGTACAAAAGAAAAATAAAAAGTAGAAAGAGGTAGTTGTGCATGAGAAAATCATGCAAGAGGATGAGGACCTTGATGATGAGGAAACAAATTTTGACCTAGTTGACTTGGATTAGCAGGATGATCGTGAGGCCTCAAGCTTTATTATCAAAGAGAAGAATTCCCAAATTAGAGAGCTGCAAACTGATTTGGATAGAGCTCAGTTTGTCATTTTATTTCTTGAGTAGGAGAATAAGAAGATAAAAGATCAGCAAGTACTTATGGAGCTAGAGCTGCTCAAAACAAAAAGAGGTAAAGTGATGGTGCCACTTGATAATCTTGATCAAGATGACAATCAAACTAGAAGAAAAATACCAAAGACAAGGGGTCTTAAGAGGGATTTACAACAGCAGAAGATTGAGGATTAAAAACTCACTTTTGAGGAGAGGATTTAAAAGGAGATTGAAGATGACACAGAGATATGTCTTGATAGGGTTAACATCTACCTTGAAAAACTCCTCCACAAGGCAAAAAAGGACAACAAGATGCTCATAAACATGTGTAACATTATATATCACAAGAAACAAGGTCTCTAACATTAAACTCAAATAATTATAGGAGAAACATAAGCAAACCCTAGCCCAACAAAAGGAAGAAGAAAAGCTTGACATCCTTGCCGAGGCATCACTAATTTCTTAGCACACTTCATCAGGCTTCCACAGAACAATTTTGAAGAAATTTTAAGCAACTTTTGATTTTTGGGTTTTTTGAAACTTTTGACAGTTTTAGCACAGCTAGACTATTAGGAGCGTAACTCCCTAGGCGTTGTGCTTCTTCTAGGAGGCTCTAAATGCAAAACCAAGTGTACCATTGGATTTAGAATGCAAAAAATAGTCAGGTTAGGCACTTTTCTAAGAAAATTTGGGCAAACTGGCAGGGGAAAAGGTCCAAAAACACCCAAAAGATCATGTTTCTACCATGTTTTTCAACTAGGCGTTGTGCTCTTGGTCAGTCTTGGGAGATTGAATTTTTAGAGTGTCAAATATTATTACTTTTGGAAAACAAGGACAATTTTGGAAACTAGATATGACAGGATTTCCAATGAGTTATCCTGAGCTCAATTTAGACATCAGCAACACCTTCAAAAGTTGAGCTAAAGATGGTGTTGTGCTCCTCACATTGGCACTGCGCTCCCGACACTGGCGTTGTGCTCCCGACCATTCTCTTTTTTTCCTGATTTTTTCCAGTTTTATTAGTTTCACCATGGAAAATCATGTTTTCGCCAATGTAAATAATGGATGTAAATGTAATAATGATGTTTCTAAGTTACCTAGGGGTAAATACATTAGGTAAAACTCTTTGTGTGGATTGATGAATCAATTTCACTAAAGTTAGGGATGAGTCAGTTTGACCACCCTATACTTTATCTTTGCAGTTCAAACTTTTGTAGATCAGCTCTACAACTCAAGGATTCAACCCTGAGGTTGGGAGAAGTTGTTTCATGTCTATATCTTCCATTTATTGACTCATTTCATAGGTTAGATGTTGTTGTATTAATCAGAGACACTAGTATATTCATATTTTGGCAGGAATATACTGAAAGATTTGTAGCTATTTTGGCGGGATTCTTGTGAAACTATGTTTTGACATAGTTTTTTCTTCGGTTGCATATGTATGAATATTTTGTAATTTCCATGTTCATTCCATTTCTATGATATGTTTGAGTCTAAAGTTTGATAAGCATAATACATATTTTATGGTATGTTTTGGGAGAATCACCATAATTTGTTTCATTCCTTCAGTTTAAAAAGAATTCATGTATTTTCATGCTCATTTTAGCACCTCACCAGTCTGATCCATCTCACTGACGAACCCTAAAGTGTTAGAGTACTTACCTACCTTGCCCCATCATATGTCTGCAATTCTGATCTTATTTTCATTGACCTAGTTACCTCTTTGACCTAATTCACTCATCCAGCACCCAAATCAACCAATACAATATACTATGCTACTATACGTAGCTTAAAACCTAATTGATCCATTCCCCTTGTTTGTCATTCCTTAGAGAGAGCCCTCTCCTACCTATTCGGGCTAGCTACTTGGAAAACCTTGGTTTGTGGCTAACTTTGTTGGACTCTTCTCAGCCTTAGAGATCCAGTGAAGCGCTTACATCTTTGTGACCATACTGGGGAAGAAAGTATCAAATATTCCCTCGTTGTACCATTAGTTCTTCAAAATTCTTGGCCTCTGGATGACAGGTCTAAGATTTCATTGAGGCTGATCTGAAAAGAAGTTGTAGAGAAAATAAGTTGCTGAGAAGTGAACATTCTCGCTTCGAGGATATACCCCAAATCAAATCCTAATCGTCACCCAGCTGATCTAGTCGAAGATCCAGAGAGGCTTGTTTGGAAGCATAGATATCAAGCTACAAAAATTCAGTCAGATCCAATCCCATTGGTAAGATATTCTTTGCTTCCTGCTAAAGTTCTATCTCTCGAAGATATACCATTTGATTTAAAATTTGAGTTTTCATTGTTTTGATATAAGTCTGAAACCTCATTATCTGACATAATATTTGATCCATTAAGACTCTCTGAGGTCAAGTAATTATCTAAATTAGATGTTAGTTCCTTAAAACTTGAGGAAAATTTATCCTTTGAAGAAACTAAGTCTGAATCATATATTGACACTAAAGTCTGGAGTCAATTTTATAAACTTGAATGTTTAACAAACCAACTTTAGTAGCAATTGGAAAAATCCATAATCCAATATCAGTAAGAATCAATAGTTATTGCAACACACTCATATTTAGCTATTGTTTCCTCTTCTGCACCATCTACTTCATTACCTATTCAGAAAAACATTCCTATTGTTACTCCAGTTGTCCATTCGGCGGGAATTATGGCCATATTTGCACCCCTCATCTTACCAGGTGAACTCCATGCCTTACATCAGGGTTATGGCCAAAGACTTCCACTTTTTTATGAAAATTCTTCAATCACTGCAAAATAGCACATAGTTAAAGTCATTGACTTTATTGATCTGGAAGAAGTAAATGAAGATGATGCAAAAATTACAATTATAGTGCAGATTTTTTCAGGAGAAGTTAAAGTATGGCTCAGATCATTAAATGAAAATTCCATAGCCACTTCAAATCAGTTGATAGATGATTTTATAGCCCAATGGGAGGTAATTAAGAATACTTTGCAAATCCTTTCCGAATACATTAATCCGAAAAGAGAACCAAATGATTAAGTACAATATTTCACCTCATGATTCAATAGAGTATACCATTCCATTCCCAATGAGATCAAACCTTCTTAAGGGTTGGCCCTTTTTCATCACTCGGATGGTTTTTATCCAAACATGGCCTATTAGTTACGAGAAATGAATCTTTCTATGTTAGAAGATATGCAAAAAAATGCAATTAGTGTAGAAGTTGATTTGTCCATAAAGAAATAAAAAATTAAGGGTGAAAGGAGAGTAGCCATCAAAGAGGAGGCATCATCATCTTCCGATGTAAAACTGGACACTTTGGTAAGAACAGCTAAAAGGATGGTTGATAGGTTGTCTACTACCGAAAGGCTTCCGGAACCACAAGTTAGAAACCTTAAATTCAGAGGACATCAACATCAACCTCAATTCAAAATTAACAAAACGGAACAGAGGGCACCTGAGCAACCAGCACAACAACAACAAATTCGGAAACCGTTGTAGCAAAATTATGCTCAAGGAGGTGTAGAAGAATAATATCATATTGTCGAACAAAATCATTTGTTTAGAGATGATGGTCAACCATTGTTTTTTACTAAAGATGAAGAGTATGTAGAGAATACAGATGTGCCCAAAGATGAAGACTACATTTTAGCCCAAGATCATTAGTTGGAAGTTGAATCTGATGATTATCAATGAGGATACTTGAATGCCCTCAGCTAATAGAAGAGGTAGTATACATTGAGAGGTAGAGATGTCCCAATAACTTCTATTCAGAAGCAGGAATCTCAACCAAAAGATACTTAGCCAAAACAAAATTCTCAGGGTAATCAGAGTAAAGCAAAAGAATCTGTAGCTACAAATCAGAACAAAGACAATCAACCATCCATAATCTCATCAGGAAAAGAAAAGGACAGCCAAAAGAAATAAGTTGCATCAAAAGATCATGCCAACAAAAGATACATCGTTAAAGAGGTAGACAAATCCACTCCTTTCAGCTTAGAAACTAAAATTTCCAAGTTGAAAGTGTCAATACCTTTAACTGAACTTGTCAAAAATAATCAATATAAGTCTCATGTAGCCAAAATGTTAAAATTTGATCCTTCATCTGATATACTTAATGTTGATGATGACCAACCTGAGCTTATCTTTGGTCCATCAATAGATGGTTAGTTAGAGGATAGTGAAGTTCCACCATTCTATTTGAGTCTAAGAATCCACCAGAATATCCTTTACAATGCCATGCTCAACCCTGGAGCTTCCCACAATTTTATGTCGAAAGCCATTATGGAGAAATTAGGCCTAGATATCACTCGTCCTTACCATGAATTATATTCCTTCAATTCAGGAAGATTCCGTTGTTTGGGTCTTATTAAGGATTTAGTATTTTCTCTTGAGAAAATTCTAGAAAATAATGTCTTGATGGATGTGCTGGTGGCTGACATACCACCACGGTTTGGAATGTTGTTGTCTAGATCTTGGGGAGCAAATTTGAGAGGCACTTCGAAACTAGACTTGTCTTATGCCACCATCCTAGTTTTCAAGCAATTGAGGAAGTTGTATCGGGAAACAAAGATTAAGTACATGATAACCAGCAAAGAGAGGCCTAATAATCATCCAATAAATTTTGTGCATACAGATTTAGAATATTTCATTTTGTTCAATGATAGTGTTTTGAATGATGTAGATAGTAAGTTTGTAGAAGTAGAAGATGTTCCAGAGATTTCTGATTGCATCAAAATAGTTTTAGATAAGGAAAATGAGAATATAATGAATGATTTCTAGAGCAGACATTAGATAAGGCAGATCAAATTTCAGAGCAGAATCAAGAAGTAGCTCGGACAATTGCGACAAATCGACAATCATAATTCTAGCACTTAGATGAGGAAAATGGTCTATGAACCATGGATTTTGATGGTTCCTTGGGGAAATATGGGGCAGGCATTGGAATTTGGATCCATGTCCCTCTTCATCAGCCTAGTAAGGTTGCTAAGAATGTTATTTTATGTTCATACAAAATGGATTTTGATTTTTCTAACAATGAGGCGAAATATGAAGCATTGATTACTGGTCTCAAAATCTTGAAAAAGTTTGGCGTAAAAATAATTTCAATATATGGCAACTCCAAACTTGTGATACAATAGGTGAAAGGGGAATACTAGGCCAAGCATCCACAAATGATAGAATACAGGAATGTTTTACTAGATATCCTGAAGATGTTTCCAAAATAAAATTTATCAGTAGTACCAAGAAGTCAGAATCTCATGGAAGATTCACTTACTACAACAGAAAGTAACTTCAAGATCCCTATTTATTCCAATAGAAAATTTTAAATCCATGTGAAGCATTCGCCTACAATTCTTGATAACTTGTGATATTGGCAAGTATTTTTGGATGATCAACATATTAATAATTTTCTACAAAGCAAGGATGAATTCGAGAATTCTACAATTGACAAAGTTTATGACAAGGATGATCAAGTCATCGAAGCAACTCAGGTTGATATACTAGAGCTGAAGGACAAAAATATTCGAAAAATTCTCATACCTTTGGAAGAATTGTTTGATCGGGATGATGTAGCGAGGAAGCCAACATTGATTCCTACAAAAAAAGGTGTGGAATATGTAAACATCGGGACATCGGACAAACCGAAGATGATAAAATTTTCCAAATATTTATCCCTTGAGGTAAAACACAAGTAAATTGATTTACTTTCTAAATTTTCTGATGTTTTCTCGTGGGATTATGTATACTTGACTGTCTATGATAAATATATCATACAACACACCATTCCAATTAAGTGAGACCAAAAGCCCTTTTGGAAAAAGTTGAGAAGCATCAATCCGAGGTCACTGGCATCCATAGAAAAAGAAGTGAAAAGGCTCTACAAGTGAGGCATCATTTTTCCTATAAGGTTTTCCGATTGGATATCTAATTTAGTTCCTGTAAGAAAGAAGATGGGTGAAATACTTTGCATAGATTCAGAAATTTAGACAAGGTGTCACTAAAGGATAATTATCTCCTTCAGAAAATGGATCACATCTTACAAAGAGTGGTGGGGCTTCATGAATGTATTTGCTAGATGGATATTCGGGATATAACCATATTTTAGTACATGAGAAAGATCAAGACAAAACTGCCTTCACTACACCTTGGGGTACGTTCAAATATGCAAAGATGTCATTTGGACTAAAGAATGTAGGGGCTACCTTTCAACGTGAAATGGATATAGCATTTTCAGAGGATAAAGATTTTTTTCTAGTGGTATATTTAGATGATGTGACAACTTTCTCCCATTTTTATGATGAACACTTCTATCACTTAAGAATTATTTTTCAGAAACGCAGGAAATTCAGAATCTCTTTTAATCTTAAAAAGAGAATTTTTTACATGGAGAAGGGAAAACTTCTCAGACACATCATCTCTGAATATGGAATCCAAATTGACCCTTGTCAGGTTGAGGCAATTCAACAAATTGAATTTACATAGAAAAAGAAAAAAATTCATGTTTTTAATGATAAGATGAGTTTCTTATGCATATTTATTCCAAATTTGGCCGAGCATCTTCGTGAAATGACCAACATGTTGAAAAAAGCCAGTGAGGTAAATTTGTCCAAGAATGCTAAGAAGTATTTTAACATAGTGAAGTTTTCTTTGACTACTGCCCCTATTTTGATAAGCCCAGAGAACACTATTTATTTTCTTATATTCTCATTTGCCTCTGAGCACACCATAGTTGTAGTCTTAATGAAAAAGGACAAGACTGAGCAGCCTATTTCATTTCTCAGTCGAACCATCAGAGATGCAACTCTTTGGTACAATAGCATAGAGAAACAGGCTTTGTATTTGATAAAGACGTTAAAATATTATTGTGTCTATATTTTACATTCTCATACTTTGGCTTATGTCCCTAATACAACAGTAAAATATGTTCTTATATAGACAGATTGAGAAGGAAGAAGAGGGAAATGGATAGCAGTGATGTTGGAATATTACCTCAAGATCAAGCCCACAAAGTTGATCAAAGGTCAAGGCTTAGCAAAGCTTATGGCTAAGTCTAATCTGCATGTTTTAGATATCAATATTATTACAACATTGTCCGATGAAGAACAAGATGTCACTTTGATACAGTTATCTGATATGTTTCTTTCGTCACCTTGATATTCTAATATAATATATGTGCTTCAGCATTTGAATCCTCCTCCAGGCATGACTAAGAGTAAGGGTAGGTCCTTAAAGTTGAAAGCTTCAAAATACTGCATTTTGGACAGTGCCCTTTATTGGAAAGATCCAGGAGATATATTTCTGAATTGTTTAGTTGAGAGTGAAGCCCAAGAAGTTATGATTGATTTTCATAAAGGAGATTGTGGAGGCCACATTTTCCAGAATATCATCGCTAATAAAGTGTTGAGATCAGGATACTACTGGCCAACTCTCTTTGCAGATTCATACAAAATAGTGATGAGTTTCCATGAGTGTCAAGTGTTTCAAGGTAAAAGGAAACTTCTTCCTTTACCTTTGCAGCCTATTTCAGTACATGCACCTTTTCAGTAGTGGGGACTTGACTTCATCAGAGAGATTCACCCTACATCATCTGCACAACAAAAATGGATATTGATAGCCACCAACTATTTCACCAAATGGATCGAAGCGATCCCAATAAGGAAAGAAACATACCTTGTAATTATTTAGTTTTTGGAGACTAACATATTGTCTCGTTTTTGTTTTCCTCATAATATTTTTACCGACAATGTGGAAACATTCAAATAAAAAAGGATGGTTTAGTTTTGTGACAAATATAACATCAAGTTGGGGCACTCAACCACCTACTATCCACAAGGTAATGGTTTAACAGAGTCTTCTAATAAATCCCTGATCAATATCATAAAGAATATGTTGGAGGCCAACAAGAAGAACTGCCACAAAAATCTTGTGAATTCCTTATGGGCAGACAGGGTGAGTAGTACGAAATCTAACCGAATGTCCCCTTTTCAATTAGTTTATGGAATAGACATTGTTTTTCCTACATCACTTGCAGTCTCAGTTATGAAATTATTCCAAGAAGCAGGAAGTGAGGAAAATGATATACATCACCAAAAAAATAATATGATCCATCTTCAACAGACAAGAGACGAGATATTTTTGAACACCTCAAAGCTTCATGAGAATATAAAGAAGTTGTATGACAGAAATACCAAGGAAGATAAATTTAAGCTTGAATATGTAGTCTTCCGGTGGGATGCAAGGAGCGAGGAAAAAGGAAAACATGGAAAGTTTGAAAACCTATGGAAAGGACCCTACAAGATCTCATCTACTCGAGGAAAGAATGATTTTCTACTATAGGAGATGAATGGAGAAGAAATTTTAGGAGGACCGGTCAACGGTAGGCTCCTTAAGCATTATTATTCTTGATGCACTTTTCATATTTCTCACTATCATTGTAAATATCAATTTAACTTTCCTTCAAAGTGTGAAGCAAAGAATTACCGAAGTTTGGTTCTCGAAGTGAAGGCTATAAAATTTCATTGGTTTTCTACTATTTTCAAAGTCTAGTCAGTTTTGAGTCAATTTTAAAGTTAGTTTTCAGTTGGCTTGAGTAAGTCACAAATCAATTTAAGTTTTTAGTTTTTAGTGAGTTTTTAGTATTTGACTCCATTTCCCAATGGATAGGCACTTGGTCTACAATGTTCTTGGCACCTCCAAGTAGCTACCGTCCCAGCTAAAGCCAATGTTAGTGTCAATATTTGCATCCTTCCACTAGTGATCAAAATTAACTCTTTCATGTCATCTTAGGGGTCCCACTCAGAATTTTTTTGTCATTCCACTAGGCCATCGAAAAAAGTTGATCACTTGGTGTAGATTTTAATCAAGGTTCACTCTTTTCAAAAAATTTCTTCTCATCACTTGCTGGCTCACTTTGTCACTATGCTGAGTCTTCATTATTCATGATTCTTTATCAGTTTTTCAGTCATATCATCACGAAGTCCATTGAGTCAATGTGTCCATTAGGTATTAGGGTTTTCAAGGTACCTTAAAACATCATTTCCATTGCATAAAAGACCGACAAGACTAAAAGTGACCAATAAATTCACTTTACCATGTAAATTTGAAATGTAATATTTAGTTTTTATTCTATTATGTAATTTTCATTTTATTATGTAATTTTATGTTTTCTCAATATGTAATAAGTTTATGGTTCCAAGATAGCTGTCAACTCAAAGGTTTCATGTACCAAGAAAGCTTAGAAGCTAAAGTATAAAGTTTTCTCAATCTATTAAATAATCAACCTCCAAAACTCAGAAACAAAAGTGAAAGGTAAAGATTTCAAAGTTTAAAGCGAATGAGAAAATGAAAAGTGGGTAACAAGGCAAATCTATTCAAACAATCAAGTATAAATCCCATCATGAGACAAAGAAAACACTCATTTTCTCTCCCAACCATCACGCTCACACTCCGTCGGCTCAAAAAACTAGTTTGCAAGGTCAAAATTCAAATTTTGGGTGGCACTCCACTCCTGGTAATGGCATTTCGCTCCTGGAGAAGGACGTTGTGTTCTAGAAGTTAGGTGTTGTGCTCTTAGAACTGGCATTGTGCTCTTGCCCAGTCTCACTTACAGTATTCAAAACTTCATGCAACTTCTCCAAACCACCAACAAAGGGTTTCTCCACCTCATGACAATTAAGCAACACCATTTTGTGCCCTTCTTGTGTTTCCCATTTGAAAATTTAAAATTTAAAATCTCTCATTCAAATTTGCAAAATTTTTAAGCTAAGAAAACCTAGATTTCATTCCTACAACCCTAAATTGTTCCCCTGACCTTGCATTCTCTTCCCACGTCACACTAAACCCTAATCCTATTCGTACATCATTAAATCCATGCCCCAAAATACATTTCCCAAAACCATATCTCCTAGACTACACATTTTTCAGACAACTTCCTTATACCTCTAATCAATTTCCCCATCTCATTTCCCTAAGTATTTTAATCCCATATCAGTCCCCTAAGTTCATGGAAAATTTTAGGGGATAATATTCGTAGGTGAGATAATTTTCCATAATTTTTCCAAAAAAACAATTCACCAATTTCCTTTTTTTATAAAAATGATTTGCCCAAATCTTACAATATTATTTTACCTTAATAATCTCGAAAATTATATAAAGAGTATATATAAAATCATTATATATTTGAAAAATTTGACAAATACGTCAATAAATGTTTTGTAGTTTACATATAGGGAGTAGCAAGATTCGCCAATGTTTTTAAACTTCAAGATAATTTTCCATCCTTAAAAATTTCCCTGATCAACGCACACAGGTTCTATATATCTTTGTCCCTCTGCAAGGTCTAAAGGAATGATGACACTGACTCCGTTGCTTTCAAATTCCATTGTCATTTTCTTCAATTTTATGACACCTTCCATGTCAATATCCTAATACAATCCTAGAAGCGCAGGATAAGGATAAATATCATCTAAAATTTGTATGACTTCAAAGTCTGTCATCACCTTAACACCCTCGATATTGACTACAACTTGGGACAAAATCCCTAATGGAATGATCTTCTATTGATTGGCCATGCATAGTTGTATGGTAGACCACTCCAGCTTGGGTTCTCCCATGCACTAGCATGTTTTCTTAGGTATCAAAATTTTCATCTGATCCCAAATATAAAATAACCTGGTCCATCTCATAAGCAATGATATGCGCGGTCAAATGCATCTCTCTACCCGTTCTTTTCTTATACTTATAGATTTTTATTGACAACTCTCTTCTCTACCATCGGATGTTCCTTCTCAATGCAGTTATCTATTAGAGCCTGAAGGTTTTCTACTGCCTTTTTGTTACACATAACTTAATGCACACTTGTAGAAATGGTTTGATATTTTCATCTGATCCTGTTTCCTTCATTGGGCTACCTGATGTTGATGCGCCACCTTCTGAAAATTATTTCCATGCTTCAATTAAAGTATCCTTTGTGCGGTGTAAATCGAATCCTTTTTTTTCCTCAGGCGATTTACAGATCCACGCATCAATAGTTGGTTGCCTTCCCTTATCTTCATTAGTGGCTACGCTACTCCTAGTGACCACATTCGCACTGGGATCTTCTTCACAGGTTTCTTCTCTCACCATATGAATATTTTTTGTTGGGGTCTATGTCATCTTCTCCTACATTTTAGCAATCAAGATAGGACAATATTTTATCACATGATCAAATTGTCTATAATACCTACATGATTGTTGTGTTGGATTAGGATAGTCACACACATAGTGACTAGCATCTGCATAGTTATAGTAAATACATTTTCCCCTTCCTCGACCAGCTGATCCACCTCCTTGTCCTCTTCCTTTTCCCTGAAATCCACCACGCCTATAGGGGGATGCTGGTGAGGTAGGTGAAACCTGCATTCTATATATTTTATCTTTATCCAACATCATACCATAAGTGCGACAGTGATGCTCATCGTGTCCTAGTGACGAACAGAATATGCAAAAATTCAACTCAAGTTGATACTATCCAATCCTTTGGCAGGAATCCGTGTCATGTAATTCAGTGATTTGATAGATTTTGAACCATACTAGAATCTTCAATGGACTAGGACCTTCGATATTCAGATAATTATTGAAGACAGGACACTGATCCTTATGGTTCCCATCAGCTTTACATTTTATGCACCATACTTCCGCACAAAACTCCTTGCCCTTGTCTTTCCGCAAGCTTTGAATCTCTAAATGCATGGATTCCAACTGATTCTGAATTTGTTGAGTCCTAAGAACAATAGGTGTTTGGGTAGCTTCTAGTTTCATTACAACCTCCACGACCTCAACCTGTGTGGAAATATTTTTCTGACCTAATGGATGGTATAGGTGTTGAAGCAACATAGCAATGAACCATTCCTTATGTTAAGTATCATCGATGAAAAACCCACCATCTCTGATAGTGCGCTTTAGCCTCTGATTTGCTTCCCATACAGATTCATTAACCTCCTAATGAATATCTTTCATTTATGTAACCAATTGCAAGTGTGACATAGGCTTCTTAAACTTCTCTCTTAACGCATCTTTTATTTGGTCCAAGGTTGCATTAGGGTTTGCTTGAAAATATCTGATATACCAATCTAATGTGAGATATTGGAAAATATTGGTTAGCTACACTTTATTAATATCATTATTATTAACTTGATGAGCCTCCAATATGACCTGTCACAAACCAAAATTTCTTAGTATCTTCATTTCCATTGCCTTTGAAATTAGGTAACTTCATCGATGTGGCCATATTTGCACCTCGGGGAGGTTGAGGTGGTGGTGAAGATGGACTACATGGTGGAGTGGGTGTTATGTGATAAGAGTGTAGAAGTGGAGTGGATGGGGTTGGAAAAAGGATCAAGGGTTTTTGGTGTGATGAACCTTCTTCTTCAGAGTCACTAGAGTTATTAATTTCTGGTTCACCTTCACTATCAGATCTAGGCTTCAGAGGGCTATAAATAAAATTTTATGAATTTTTGCAGTAAAATTTTCCACTGAGTGTTGTCAGCCCTATTCGTGGCATTCAAGAAATATGTTCACCCAGAGAGCCCTATTCACATAATATAATTTTCAACAACAACTTCAAAGAGCATAGGAACTTACCTCTAGGAGCTTAAAAAAACCTTCTTTCTACTTCAGAGTATGACACAAATTGATGAATGGAAAATTCAGTCACAAATCCTCCCAAGAGGTGATCGATCTAGTGATCTATTACGTGAGTGATCTTATCGTCTAGATTTTCTAATTGTTGGATCAATTCAGGAGTCCACTTAGTGACTGCGTCTTCCTTCACGCAAGTATTGAATTTAGTCAATCACGAAAACCACTCCTGCAACTCAGTTTCAAAGGAACATAAGAATATCTCATAAACTTCTGTATAGATGCATTTAGATACCCACTTTTCATCAGATAGCTTATTACTTCAATTATCTTGGAGTGTGAATTCAAGGATCTTTCTATCTAGCCAATCTTGTAATTCATTATGTGAAGGGTACCACAACATCAAATCTCCCTCACAATGATCCTGGTCATGGAAACATAACCATTTTTTGGCTTGAGGGGTCCTAACCCAAGTTCAAAGTTTATTGCACAACCAAAAAACCCTCCAAATACTGGCCCTTTTGGCAATGACCTGCTTGTGCAGATCAAAGTCTCACCCGAAGCAGCATGGGGGGGTACTAGAACCAGGTTTCCACACCTTGAGGAAGAAAATAATGAAGTGGCCCTAAGCACATTGATTGAAGACAGAATCACAGAGTTCTTTAGCGCAGATATAAAATGACAAAATAATGCATAATCACTTAAGAAAATTCATCCATGTATTCTATCATCAATGTAACTTCATGCATAAATAACAAATGTCCTTGCATAGATACAAATAACCAACAAAAAAGTAGTGTGATCTTAAAACAAAACAGATAACTCAAATCAATACACAATGTTTCCACCAAAATCAGTCCTTGTATTAATTCATATCACTTCAGTACATCCGAATTTACCCTTACACTTTACCCTTCCGCGCACATAACCAACGGAGTCCGCACACAGCCAAGACTAGGTCTCCGCGCACACAGCCAGCAGGAGCCTTTATACCCAACCCAAACTGGAATGCTTACAAATGTATTATAGACACATAAAATTTAGATCATAATCTCGTAATAGTCTATATATTCATTAGAGTCGATCTATATATTTATATCATTCTACCGTGTAGATACTATGTTCTCAAACCATGGCTTGAGGCCCATAGTTTACCCTTAAACCATTTTACATAAAAATGGGAGTTTGACCCACCCCAAAGCCCCTTGAATCATTCACCCAACGCACATATACAAACTTGTACAAAAATATACCAAAAAGTGTACCCCATGGAACCTCACCCCAACACCCACCCTATTCCACTATTGCATTCAAGCAGTCAAAAGGTGTGAGCGATTCCAATACTTCACCCACAAGGCAAGATCACCTCCTTCTCCTCTACACTCGGTCAGTGTAGCAAGTCCCTTTTGTAATTGGGGAATCGACTTTATTACTTTCAACCCTACGTCCTCTAGCAACAATAAATATATTATTGTAGTCTTCGACTATTTCACTAAGTGGGCAGAAGTCATGCCTACATATGACAACATGGTAGAAACCATAGCTTGGATTCTCTACAACCATGTCATTGCACGATTAAGTGTACCTAAGGAGTTAGTATTCGAACATGAAATAATTTCAAGAATGAAATATTCTAGGAGCTATCCTATCATTTTGGATTTACGCATCAATTTGCGTCACCATACTACCCCCAGTCCAACGGTTAGGTAGAAGTTGTTAACAAAGTGCTCAAAACGATGTTATAGCGTATGGTAAAAAAATATACAACTAACTAGCATCATATGATATTTTCAGCCTTATGGGCATATCACACAACGGTTATATCTTCAACAGGATTCACACGTTTCCAAGTGGTATACAGAGTGGAGGCCTTGATTCCCATTGAACACGAAATCCCCAACGTACATGAAACTATCAAACTCCTTTAGAGCAATGGTTGGTATAGTTAGAACTCGTCAGTGAAAATCGACGAGAGTATCTCCAACATAATGAGGCGCACAAAAAAAGGGCAAAAGCATCATTCAACCGCAACATCACACCTCCCTCATTTTAATATGGGGAGCTAGTGCTCCACTACGATGTTGCAAAAGAAGCCTTAGGACCTAAGAAGTTCGAAGCATTATGAAAGGGTCCTTACATCCTAAAACATTTCCTCCTCAAAGGAGCATACATCATGTTTGAGTCTGAAGGTACATGCCTAGCTAATCTCATCAATGGGCTCTAACTCAAAATATTCCACCCATAGGGTAGGAAGTATCAGCCTTAGAGAAAATATGAATCTAACATAATTTTTTGAGATAATCACAATAATTGAGGACTTGTTCTAAAAAATTCTCTTGTGTCACATATGGATCATCCCTCCATCCACTATTTTGGATTCGTTGATGGAGCCTTGCGATGGTCACAAAATCTAGCAGCAATCGCCTGGGCCATATACTCTCCTGACCAGTCACAGTTCCTCACCAATGGAGTATGTATCATATCAACTACCAATAATCAAGTAGAATATCATGTAGTACTTCATCGGGTTGTTGAGTGATGCATCCAACTAGCGAGTTCTCCATATATATGTCTTTCTTGATTCCCAGCTAGTGGTATCACAGTTAAACTAAGATTTTGAAGTACTTAATTCACACCTATTTAGGAAATACTTGCATGCATGATGATTGAGTCGTCATTTTGATCACATTACATTTACACACATACCAAGAAATCACAACTAGATAGTCGATTGTATAACTAAACATATCCTAGACTAGAATGCATATCCTATAAACCATCATCCATAAAGCATAGATATGCATCATAGTTACATAAAATCAATCATAAACACATGTAAGCATAAACCAAATAATAAAAATAGATAGATCATAAAAGCCGCAAAAAAATACATCTTTCATATATACATCAAAAACTATATGAGTCCTAGTATAAAAAACAGGTCCCTAACCATCATGTCAACTGAAAATATACATGTCATCAAAATAGCAAATCATCCTCATAATGGGTACTTTCCTTAGCAATACAAAAATATCTAGGGCTGAGCCCCGCCTGGTGCTCCCTCTAGACCCACGGCCGCATCCAGTGCTAGTATAGCTATAATAGCCACAACCACAAGTACGACCCTACGTAAATTTAGGCAATGCACCCTCTCTCAAGCCATCACCATCTCCAGCTAGACATCATTCATGTCATCGAAAAATACCCTGGCCGGCATGCCTCGGGTCAATATCTCTAATCAACTCCATGAATCGGCTAGATTTGTTGCACGAGCATTAGCAGCCTCAACCCGAGCCTCTACTGTTAGCACTCTAAGGTCAACATTAACCAACTTCTCCTTGACTGTCAATATCCATGCCTCTACTGCCTTAGCATGGGCAAGAAGATCAGCACCCCCACCGGCAGCTGCAGTGCTGCTACCCTCTCTAACACCAACCTGCCCCCAAACCGAGACCTGACCAACCCCAAGTTGGACCCTCCTCAGAGGCAAGTGACCCACCAAACTGGTGGTAGGACACCCTGACGAACCCACATCTGCAAGAGAAACCAAAAATAGTACCAGTGTCACCAACAAATACATATAAATCTATAAACAATAAAAATCCTCAAAATGCAGAAAAGCATCAAAATTAATACCTGTCGGACTGAATGCATAACCTACACGAAGACCTATATCTGGGTCACCCCGGAAGTCCATCCCTAAGTAGGGGTAATCAAGAAACATTTGCGGGTTTGACTCGAAACCACGCCTCAACTATCACATCCCAGTAGCGACTCGCCTCTCCTCCTCCACCACTAGGCATCACAGGTGCCCACCAACACATCTTAGGATCCCTTGGAGGACCGAGGGGCACCTCCAAAAAAGGTTGAAGCATCACAACCCTCTCGTACATGATGTTGCAGAGGATATTGGCATAAGCGAAGGCCTTAATGGCCCCTCTCTGGGCCTTGCCCAGTTGTGTAACCATGCCACAGTAAAAATATCAAGCCTAGTCAAAGAAGTGACTGGACTGAAGCTGGCACAAAACCACAATATGTGGAACCGACACTCGATGAGGCGATGTCGACCTAAATAGACAAAATATCATCACCAAGGAAGCCCTGTCAACCAATTCCATCACCGAGTTCAAACAGAAACATCCGTGGGTGATCGCATCAGGACCATAATGCTCCTGGGCCCAGTGATGGATGTTCACTCCCCCAGCTGGGAGTGGATAGGGAAGAACCTCCCCCTGAGGTAGCATAATAGTCACAAAATAGACATCGGTCTCCGTCTGGATCACAACGGCTCTGAGACGTAACACCATAACACGTCGTCTCATGCTCCACCAACGAACTATTTATCACTGTAACCCATCCTGTGATCTCAGTAGGTTGTTCTTTAAGAACTTGAGTAACCCATACTCATCTAGGATTCCCCAAGAATCAGGGTCTTGGGGCACAACTACACGGAGATCAGGCCAGTCTCTCTGCCACCACAACATAATGTCACCAAAGAAAAAAAGCCAAAAATAACTTTTTAAACCAAAAAATATTAATTTTTTTTCCAAAAATTGACTTGCGCTTGTGAAAATCTTAGGCATGATGACTGTGTGTCTATATCAGATACAAACACATGGTCCAACATGCACAAATTTTCTCAATCGCGAAGGCGTCGCACAAAATTTTACTTCTGTGGGAGGACCACGTGGGTCGTGATTGCCCGCACGGCTAGACCAAAAAATGGGTAGAAATTCCATACAAATCCATATTTGTACAGACCCCCCATGCAAGAAAATGACAAAAATGAAAAGCAGGGCATTTAAGCTCCTACCTAACACTGACAGCACGAATCCAGGGTACTTAGGTTGACCGCAAAGACAAGAAAAGCTCAGGAAAAAGGGCTCAGCTTTGACCTCAGACACTCAAAAGACACAAATGAGTTGAAATAAGCCATATTGGCCCATATATCGCCCTTTTCTCATTATTTTATAGACCATAACTGGAGCTCAGAGTACCCAATTGCAAAACCATGAGAAACACAGTGATCAACACTTCATCATGTTCAAACTAGGCCCCATAAATCCATGCCTCAGAAAAAGTCATTTTCAGTCACAACAAGTATTCGCTCTCTTATTTCTGTACATTCAAATTATTTCAAATATTTTTGTATGAAAAATATGCTTTTACTTGGGGTATTGGTTGTAGGTATTACAAACATGCCAAATCACCATATGTCCCAGCCAACAAAGGTACAAGAGCAGGTATCATTCTACCCCTAGCATGATATACTCCCTAAGAAGCTTTGCATATCCTTACATCATTTCTTCAAATAAATCAGCCATAGCTTTCATTCACCTGACCATGTTTATCAACACCCCACCTTGCACATGATAAACATGCTTGCAGGTCGGTAGAGCCTTACCCTCCATGGTGTCCATCACTCATGTTAACCATACACCAAAGTTCTGGAGCCATGTCCATCACACCCCAAGCCCGGGAAGCACTTCATGTTCATTCATTGATCATACATCAAGTCAAGTTTAACCCATGTCATGTTAAAAATCCTTTTCTAGGCCACCATTCTCACAAGAAGATAAGAAAAATGCACCACCGTGTCTCACATTTGGCCTATCAAACCCCCATCAGTATAGTCCATCTGTGATGTTTTTTCATCTGCTTCATCACCCCTGCACCGAGACCAACCAACGGGCCCCCCATCCTTAGAAAAACACACTCATCACACCATATTGAAGGATTTTTTCATGTTTATAAGGGAACTTGTCTTCGTGCTTCTACATCCAAAACAATTCTATATTCGTTTTGCAAGTGTACACAGAGTTTTTAGGAGAGAAATCCCACCCATCCATTTACATTTCTCACCTGGTAGTAGTCCCTATTCACCCTTGGTCGGAGCTACACATTCTTTTACCAAACCCAACCATGACACTCATAGCAACCATACACCCACCCTGGACATCCTACCGACCCCAGGGATGTCTCACCAGAAATTGTTATGACTATTGCCACTCTCATTTACAGCTTCGACCTTAGGCCACTTAACTACCATCCTTAGTTATAACCATTTCTCATCATCATGCCTTGTTAACCCATCACACCATGCCATGCTACATCAGAAAAACTGGTCCCTTGCATCAATACTCATTTTTATCAGTTGATGCTTCCTTCTTGTTGATTTCAACAACCATTTTCCAAGAAGGATTTAGTACCTTGGATGACTCCTCACCTCAATAGGGGCATCCCCAGATGGAACTATGGGATTCATCATTGCTCATTGATGTCATCGATTCTCTTGACATTCGACTTCAAGATAAGCTTTCATGTCAAGATGGTATCGTAGTTCATAACCGTTGCACTCTGTCAGAATTCGTCGAACACCTGTGACCTTATAAGCATCCCTTTCAGCAATGCTTACATGGGAAGGTCCCTAACAGTCAAATACCCATCCATACTATCAGCACTGGCTCTAAAAAAAACATGTCGTACCAAGATTATGCATATCGGCACCACATTCAAGATTCTTTCAAAGAAAAACGCCCCCGAGGGCGTCAGCAACCATCATTATCAACCAACAACAGATCACCACCAAAAGTGGCATAAACAAAACCCTTATCTCTCAAATAAGCTTAACCAGTCAAAACATCATGAGCATGGGCCATGTCTGCCTCATAGAAATATTTTATTCATTATATCTCTTGCAAGTTTCCAACAGAGCATGGTATCATGTTTACTCAAAGAAAGGGGTCTCTCAACTCAATTCCAAAGAAATTTACTCTCTCTCTCTCAAAAGGATCACACAGAAAAGAAACCATAATGTCTTTCGGCTATACAGTTCTTCTTAGACCTCATACATTAGGGGGGAATTGTTAACACTGGAAAATTGTACGGGAAAAATACATTAGAAATGTCAAGTAGAAGGTATAGATAAAGGTCTCTAAGGAAGAAATACATTAGGAAGAGCCAAAATGTAATCATTCCTAAGGTTTAAAGATAAAATTTATGGACTGCGCACTGCCAACACTGGCTCTTGGCACCCAGTGAAGTTTTTTCTTCGATAGCCATGATGTGCCTATGGTTATCCCTTCGATAGTCGTGCGGTCCTGGGAATGACAGAATGTCACTATCCAGGACCGCTTGGCACACTTGGTTAAAAATATTCCCACTCAACCTAACCAAGTACAGTTTCCTTTCATCCACCTTGAGGCCTTAATGCAATGCACAAAGGAACCATACCTCCACTCTTGTGTCAGCATCCATCTTAGGCCAGGTCTATAAAAGCCAGCCTTGGGAAGAAGAATGGGATACACATTGTCATGTTGGCCAAATTTCTCTCTAGGAAACCAACTTGTGTTGTCCAGCAACAGGAGTATTCTAAGGACTCAATTGTTGGCCACCCAACATCTTAGTCCAAAGGAAAGAAGTTTATCATGTGTTCGTCGATCTACCATCCTTTGAAAGGGAAGAGAGGCTTGCTAAAAAATTGAGGGGAAGAGACCCCCTTGTCTTGGATATTGGAGCTCTGTAGCTTGAAGGATCCACTACAAGAGATTTAGCATTCTATCTTCTACTACCACCAACACCTAATAAAGGGAGAAAGTCTCCATTGTTGAGTTATTAGTGTGTTTTCTCTATTGAGCGTGTATGTTGTGCATGTTTTTTTGTTTTTGTTTCATTATTTATGTAGCATGCTATGTTTCCTTTCTAACTTATCTTATTACATGTTGAACATGTTCCACTAATGTTTGATAAGCCATTTTGACCTATGACTCTTATGTAGGTAAGCAACCTCCCTATTAAGCAAATTGGACTTCCTACGCCCATGCACCGAATACACTACCACACCCATCCATACCTTTTACCTGTGGACATGTTTCCTTAGCAGGAAAAAACCAAATGGGAGACTGCTTCATGTGGACATGTCTCTTTAACCAAAAATCGAATTGGATCTTGTTCCTACGACAATCCAACACTATTTCATAATATTTCCAACTCATAACCCGAAAGAAAGACATTTTAATGGAAAAAAGGTATTTCTCTTTCATTCTAAGTTTTTAGATTTAAAATTGATGTAGAAGTCGCGAAACTTGGTCAATGTGACCAAAGGATTAAAGATATATAAAAAGGAAAGAGTGCCTAACATGAATCTAGAAAGTGGGAAGTACAAGACTTTGCTTGAGAAGAAATTGGAGAAAGAAATCCTAACTTTATATCTTCCAATATGAGAACATAGTGGCAAAAATTATCCTTCTGTTTAATTGGAAACATCTTATGGTAAATAACACCTATACCTTCTTTCACCAAAAATAAACTTACCATTTTATTTTAATTGTTAGTTTTGGCATGACCATAAGATATGTCAATATTAAAAAATTTAAGAGCATTAAACTTTTCCAAAGGAAAGAAGTGATTAGGGCCTCCTTTCCATCTAAAATATTAAGTAAACCCTAATCATGATAATTTCAGTAAATCTTATGTTTGCAGCTCTACTGCATTGACAAAAATATTTTATTCCCCATATAACCATACATGGGAAACCCTCATACACTTCACCACCATTCATAGTTGGTAACTAGGGCAAATTGTTGGTGCCCAAGTTCCGAACACTTAACCTTGAGGGGAGGAAGACAGTTGAATTGGTGACCTCCCCAATATGGGAAGGGATATCATGTCTAGCTCATGAACAATTGAGCTAACCCTCGAGGCTAGGCTTGATCTATGTGATAAATAAGTATTGTTTTCCACTAACTATTGCTCAAGCCTCTTATGAAGGTGTTGAGGATCATGCATAAAGAAGTATTGTTTTCTACTAACTACTAACTATTTCTTGCTCAATCTCTATAAATTTGGAGGATACAGTTAGCAAAGCCATATGATTATGCATGAAAGAGAGGTGCTTCTCTCATGGAAATATTTTATTCGTAAAGTTCATCCCAAAAATTTCAATTGCAAGTATTGTAAATTTTCCTTCAAGGTTTTTACCATCACAACTTCAATATTTCTCTATATTACATAGAAAGAAAAGTTATCTTTTCAGTTGTTCAAAATATGGCCATCGCAACTCCTACTAAGGTTATTTTTCAACACCTTACTACAATTAACCCTTCCAAACAATTTTTAAATTTTTTATATTTAGCACTTGCCACTTTCCTCAGGGATTATAATTGTGGGTTAATGGTTGGATTTCACCCAGAAGTATGGAATCCTCTTTTACTCATTTTCAGGTATTTAAATTTCTAAAATAAAATTCCTTATCGCATAGTTTCTATTCCTCGCTCTAGTTCTTACGAGGTTTTACACATAAACTAATCCTATATTGTTCCTTGGTGTAGGTATGTATGTGAGAGTTTGGATACATTCATACTAATATTATGTAGAAGAACTAAACCACTTCTCAAAATTCCTCACTCTCTCTTAAACGTAGGTGCTCATACCATCTTTTAAACTCTTGACAGGGCCTACTTCAAGTTATTTTAAAGAATTAGCTAAGCTTCGGGGATTCAAACCCTAACTGAACCAGAGCATGCCCATTTTCATTTTAATTGTTGTTGTAATATTTTTCTCTACCTTTTAGTTCGAGGATCCATATCCCACAGTGTGGCCCATAACAACATAGCTACTCATACCCTTAGAGAAGATGGCCTTCCATAGGTGTTACGGATGATAGGTGCCCTATTGATGGCCTTGAGGAATATTTTGAGTGGACCATTGATTTAAGAAAACTCAACATGAGTCATCCTTTTGCACAGGGGGAATTTGGTAAAAATTTTAAAGGTACCTACAATTGTGAGGATGTTGCAGTGAAGATCCTTGAGAGAGCAAAGGATAATAGAGAAATCATGAATCTTGGAGCACCAATTCACACATGAAGTCTAGGATGCTGGCCACTCTGAGGCATGATAATGAGTTGAGATTCATACGGGGTTGTAAGTAACCTATGGTTTGGTGTATTGGAGTATGCCAAGGGGGTTCTATGAGTCAGTCTTTGGCAAAGAGACAGAACTGCTCAGTTCCTTTAAAATTAACAGGAGATAGAACCACCGAGTGCCTTTAAAATGAATAGTGAAGCAAGCATTGGATGTGCCAAGGGGCATGGAGTATCTGTAGAGTATTGGGTTTATTCACATGGATCTGAAGTCTGGTAATATGTCTATTTTTGGGTTACTAGAATTGAGGTGCAGATAGAGGTCATGACTCTAGAAACTGGGACGTACCGCTGGGAGGGTAAAATAATTTTAAGGTGTTTGGGTTGCAATGGAAAGTAGGTTGACCGTATCATTTACGCATTGTATGGAAAATTCACCGAATTTCATACTGCTATCAAACTTATGCACAGTTAATGCAATACAACTGAATCATGCTACTATGTTATATCCATGAAATTGTCGTTTTGATCTAGTACAAAGTAGTATGCATAATCTTTGTTGCAGATTTTGAATGGTTATATTGATATGATAAAGTGACATATGATCTTTGGCTTTTGCAAGCTCGAAATACTACAAACAGTAATGGTTAAACTATTGCCTTTCATATTCTCCCACTGCTATCAACATTCCTTTGCACCTTTATGTGCATTTATTATTTATTTTTATTAAAAAAAATTATATATATTATTACTGATTTTAATTTTATATATTTTTAAAATTTTATCTTTATGTTTTAAAAATAAAAACCTCTCTGCTAATATGCATTACGTCAGGTTCCCTTAAAATTACTACATGACGTCGAATTATATTATATATTGACCTACTTTGATGTGCATATGCTCAGCGTCATAATCCTCCTTCCCACATTAATAAGCCAACGTCTAAAGAGTCGACAATTTCACTCAAATATTTCTTTTGATGGAATTCAATTTTTATTTTATTTTATTTTTTTTAAGGTTAATGTTTGAATGGATTTTTTGATATTGAAAATAGTTTTAATTCCATAAAAAAATCTTTTTATAAAACCAAAATCTTAAAACTTGATTCAAATTTCCAAAAACTTCTACCAAATTTTATCAAAATCATCCCACAATTTTCATTTTCATCCCACAATTTTCATTTTAGCAAAAATGTTAACTCCTTAACATTAATAAGGATAGAACGTTTGACTCTGCAAGAGTCTAACCTATTAAAAAAAATCGTGTGTATGTATGCAGGGGACCTTTAACCTTTAATGCTGGCTGGTTGGTCATCGGTTGAAAAATTTCTATGGAAAAAATTGATAAGAGACTTCACTGGCATTTATATGCGGACAACATTATGGAAGTATGATCATTAATTTTTTCTCATTACAGTCAATAAAATTCTTCACTTGCCATTGGCTTTCCTTTTAACTCTCCTCTCTTTAACTAGACTAGGCGTACATGGTTATTGTCAGTATCACCATTACTTTTCATTACCATCAACAAAATTCTTCACATGTTCTTCCCTTTCATTTATTCTCTCCTTTCTTTAACGAGGCATATAATGCGTACACTTCCTTCGCATTTCCATGATGCATTGAGCCACTTATCCAAGAAACATATCTGCCAGTTGCTCATATGGGAGTTGCAGGCTGCAGCTTTTGGCCCAAAGCATGATACCAGATCAAACAATGCAGAGTAAGAAAATAGATCAAACAGTTTGCGTGACCGGAGCAACAGGTTTCATTGCCTCGTGGCTTCTCAAGATGCTCCTCATCAGAGGTTACACTGTAAGAGCAGCAATTCGCACCAACCCAGCTGGTATATCCACTAATTACTAGTGTTCTTGCCATTTATTTTAATTATTTGGTTTAACATTAAATTGGTATTTAGATACATATGGTATTCTTACTTCATGGATGGAACTAGGGTTTCTAAGGGGATTTGGTGGTTGTAGATGAAAGGTGGAAGTATGAGAATATGAGAAAGTTGGAAGGAGCAAAAGAGAGGCATCAGCTTGTTAAAGCTGATATTCTCCATTACCAGAGCTTACTCACATTCATCAGAAGTTGCCACGGTGTCTTTCACATGGCCTCGGCTCTCAATGACAACCCTATAATTACTTCATTCAACTCTATTTGCAAATTCAAATCCATGCAGAAATTTGGAGCTTAAAATCACATGAATAAACCATGGATCATTATGATAATTTTAGATCTTGTTAAGCATTTTTTTTTTATATAAGTTTGATGGATGCAGTTAATATTGAGTGCAGGAGCAAGTGATAGAACCAGTAGTCGAAGGGACGAGGAACGTTATGGAGGCTTGCACAGAAAACAGTGTTAAGAGCGTTATTTTTACTTCTTCCATTGGTGCGATTTACATGAATCCTCAAAGAGACCCACTCGCCATTGTCCATGATGACTGCTGGAGCGATTTGGACTACAACGTACAAACCAAGGTTTTAATTCACAACATAACTTATTACAAATATTAAGATAGAGGGTAATGCAAATCAAAGACTAATAATTGGTTGTCCTGACTCATGCATTCTAGAATCACTACATTTTGTTTTAATAAAATAGAAAATTTTTGTTTAAAAGGTCACTTTTTATTTTAGTCATTTTAAATTAAATTAAAATTTAATATCAATTGAATTGCCTTAAATATAAAATTTAAGACAAAAAAATTGAGACAAAAAATGTTTTAAGACAAAACTTTATATTTAAGACAAAAACAGTTTGAGACAAAAATATTTTAAGACAAATCTTTATATTTAAGACAAAACAATTAAGGCAGGTTTTAAGACAAAACTTTATCTTTATATGTTTGAGACAAAAATATTAAGACAAAAAAATTAAGACAAACTTTATATTTAAGGCAAAATATTTTAAGACAACTTTATCTTTAAGTTAAGACAAAAATATTTTAAGACAAAACTTTATATTAAGATAAAAACAACTTGAGACAAAAATATTTTAAGATGAAACTTTATATTAAGACAATGGAGATTAAGATGAAATTCATCTAAGACAATTAACAATTATGACTAAACCATATCAATTGAAGACAATATTATCTAACATTACTTGCAAAACTGACTCTGATAGTGCACCCTAAGTCTACTAGTGTGCAGGCTACTACCATCTTGTGCCTATATCGAGGTTGCTATTTCACTTAGCAATCATTTTATCTTATAAAAAGACAAAAAAAAATTGGGCTTTTCGTTTTGGTGGGGTAGCTAACTAAAGAACATGAAAACTTTTCCTGGCAATGTTTCTCAGATATCAATCCCTCTTATGTCCCTTCCATCTCTATTTATATGGTTAGAGACAAATTTTATGTCGTTGCATTCGACACTACTACACGGAGGGAGATTTTAAGACAAAAGAAATATTTTGTCTTAAAATTTTTGATATGAGGCGCTATTAAAAGAGGAAAAAGTAAAGGATTAGGGGTTTGTATTTATGTTGTTGGTGGGTTCTTCAGAAAGCAACGCAATGGAGGCTGAAAACAAATGATGGGATTTAGGGCAATCGAGGCTGACAACATAGGTGCTTGGTGAGAGGAGCAACAAAGGCACTTTCGCTAAACATGGATAGCTAATAACATAGTTGGAATCATTTTTGGGGCCTCCATCGATAGTGTTTTAATTTGTGTTTTTGGACTGCTTCATTTATTTTGAATGCTACCTCTATCTGTTAGTTGTTGTTATCAGTACATTTTTGTGCTGAAACTTCTGACAGACATCGAAAACATGGATTAGATTCACTTAAAAGATGGTGGAGACAAATTACATAATATTCGCTAGTAGATAATATGCCTACTTCAAAATCTCTACAACAACTTTTGCGAGAAGCAAACGCCAAGGATAAAAGATAGGATTTTGGAAGCATTAGTCACAAAATTCACAACAATGGTAATTTTGGTTGTAAGTGTGGAGGTAGATGGATTAAATGTAGCATTTACTGGTGCAATTACTGGTGTTGTTTGATGCAATGTGTCTAAGCATAATTATTTGAGCTAGGTTCAGTTTTTATCCTGATTTTGAATGATATCATGGATCTCTACTAGTTCTTTTGTTTCAAGGTACACTAATAACAAATTATTTTCCACTCTAATTGTTGGTATACTATGTGGTCTATCTGAGACATATCATTTGGTTGTTTACATTGTCTTTCTTCTGAACCTTTGCTCTTGTGGATCTTCCTACTTCTTCCCTCGTTTCGGAATGGTCAATCAGGGGATTTTTGAGGATCTTAGCTACTACCCATTATTCTTCTCCATGGTCTATCTGAGACACACTAGCCAGTTGTTTCACATGGTATTTCTTCTGAACCTTTTCTCCTATGGATCTTCCTGCTCCTCTCTGGGTTGGGATTGGTCAATAGGAGGATTTCCGAGGACCTTTACTACTATGTAACTGGATTAATTTTGATTGGTGGAGTTGGTAACATATTTCAATTTTGAATTCGATCACGAGGGAGCCTCTTGGGGTCATTAATTAGTCTCGAGGGATATTTATTTTCCAAGTTGTTCATTGATTATATGAGGGACAATCCATTAATGGTTTGCGTCGTCATTGAATATCTTTGTCAATCGTGTGCTTGATTAGATTTTATGAAGGAAATTGGTTGATGGTGATTGGCCAGTCTATTTTATTTGAAGGGGTTTCTTAGTGGATTAAACTGGTGATAACCTACATCGAGTGGTGTCAATAATTGATAAGTGACATTAATTTACATTGTCTACATATTTTATCGAGGTTTTTTCAGAGACTACTACATAAGGTATTTTTTAGTAATTCTCTCTACTTTGGTGCACATATAGGCAGGATTGGAAAGTTTCGATGGTGTCTATTGTACAATTGGCCTTTACATCTATCTGTAGGATTTCACTTGATACTGAAGGAAACTGGTGATGTGCCATTACTCAATGCATTGGTACATGCGACTATTGAGACGGAGAGTCATGGTTGCCCCAAGTCAGGAGTCTATCCCTTTGGGACATCTCCTGTACATGCAACTATATACATGGATTTAAATGTTTCAGTATCCTCACTAGTTATTGAACCCAATGTCATAATCCACGGAAAAATAAATAAATAAATAAATAAAATAAAATAAAATAAAATAAAATAAAATTTCCACCATTCGTGGAAAAAGAAGGAAGTTAATTAAGGTTGATCTGGATTATCAGAAACTCATTTTTGTTTCCAATTTTTTTGGGACTGAGTAGTAGGATTACAACAATGGGATTTGGTGGGTAAGTGGTTTTATTTGTGAATGGATGGCTCTCAGATGGCGTCATGGGTTAAAGAAAATTGGTACCTTATTCTTAAGTACTCTCCTCTTTTCAACATTTTATAAAATAAATGGCTATGCTTCGAATTTATTAATGATGGAAATGTTGCGAAGATTTTGGTATCATATTGGGTTCATGTTTGTGGTTTCCTCTCTTTAAATCACTGACATGTGGAATTTTTTCCATACCTACAATTTCCACAAAAGAAATTGGTTTCAAGCTAAAATCCCTGGTTTACTGCTCCTATTCTGGTCATGTGTGTTAGGGTCATAAGTTTTATTGTCAAATGTTTTTCCTTATCCTTTAATTTTCAGTTTTGAGTAGTTGAGCCTATGACTACTGCTGCTATCATAGCCTCTAGATCATTGTTTGACATCTTTGAGTTTCTTACAGGAAGGGTTCATTCAAATTATGAAAGAGTGTCAAATTAATGGGATTCATGGTCACACATGTTTTTGTCATGTCAAATCAAAGGCGGTTTAGTCATTTTTCTATCATAATTGTCTAGATTAAGCTCATTTGCAGTCAGAGTTCTAATGATTACAAGGTATGGTCATTTGAAGCATCCTAAAATTTTATCCCTCATTCTTATTTACCCTATGCTTATCCATTTCACCTCCTATTTCCCCATTTACCTATTTACCTTCCATTCATCCCCCTTCATATAAATTTACATCCTACACCCTTCCCATATACCATTAACCTATCATCATATTACATTCATTTTATTCCCCCTATCATTGTAAACCATTCCGTATATTAACATTACCATTTCCCATACTCATATCATATAACCTTCATGCATAATACCTCATTCTCATATATTGAACTCCCATACGAAAGGGATATCATACCCCTTATACTTAATCATTACCTATGTTGTGATTCACATGCCAATTCAGGTGGAGCGCTCCAAAAAACCAAATCAAAGCATCACATTGCTACTTAGATTTGCTCGCTGCATATCGTTGCGCATAAGTTTTTTACACCCTTTTAAAACGAAAATTCTGACCACATAGAGGAAAAATATGGAAAACTGAGACATGTTGTTCTTAAAGACAGGCCAAAGTAAAAAAATTTCTTCCATTTTTCGCACAGGTCACAGATCTGGAGTTATGAATGCATCTTTAAAGCTCATTTTTCGTAGTTTGTAAATTTCTTGTTTGGAGCCATGGTTTTGAAAAGTATTTTGTTAGAATATGGGGAAATATTTGGAGAAACGGAGAGAGGTCTTTCTTCCCAACACTATCATCTAAAATAACCTCCTTCAGTTTTGAAAAATATGTCACGATTTGGGAGATATACCCAAAAAAATGTGTGCTACGTAGGTGTTGCGTACATGACTGGTGTTGATCCTCTCCATGGATCAAACATGTTTTGTATGCAACCACTTATTATGCTATGATATTTTTCCTATATAATGAAGAGAAGTAAATGAAGAAAGGGTTGGTTTGTTGGTTTGGAGAAATACTTTGCAAGATTGTTACTATGTGATTGCATTGTGGCCTGAATTTTTATGCATGAAGCTTTTGTATTAGTTGATCCACTAATATTCTGGCGAAGATACTCATGGTATGCGATCTCAGATTTGTTTTTATCTTGTAAAAAAATTGTTCTTCTCCTATAAACTTTGATGTTGTTTCTCTTCTGCTAAAAGTCTATCTATTTGCCTCTCATAAGTACAAGTTGAGGCTATTTGGAATTCAATTTAACATTGCTCCAAATTAGGTGTTACAACTTGGTTCAGTTGCAATGATGGTGCTTAGATCTATTTTTTATTTCTTCTAAAATGCTTATTTCCTATCTTTAATTTCTCATGTTGTTTCATTTTAAATGAGTATTTACTCTATCATGTTCCCCTATGCTACAATTTTTGAATGTCTGAGATGTTATATTGATTGAGCCCATGGAAAATTTTAGGGGCTAATATTCGCAAGTAGGCTAATTTTCCATGATTTTTCCAAAAAAAAAGATTCGCCAATTTCCATTTTTTCTAAAAATGATTCGCCCAAATTTTACAATATAAAATTATTTTACCTTAAAAATCACCAACATTATATAGATACTATATATAAAATCATTATAAATTTGAATAATTCTACAAATATATTAATAAATATTTTATAATTTACATATCGAGGACTAGTGAGATTCGCCAATGTTTCAAACTTCAAGGTAATTTGATCCTTTGTGAGAATGAGTGGTTGTTTAAGCATAAGCCATAATTTGTGAAGGATTTTGAACTGTAAACATTATCTTTAGCTAAATATTTACCTATTCCCAACAGAATGAATTTTTAAATATTTACAACAGAATTGGTCTATGTGGGTTTTTAATTGTCAAATCTCTAGTTTCATTAAGTGAGCGAGCCCCCTCCATTCGGAAAAGACCAGTACCCCGACCAAAAGTGGGTAGTGGTTACCTTCTTGAGTCTATTTCTAGACTAGTAGATATCATGGAGTGCTAAGGTATTGGTGTCATTTCTGGGTACCGAATGGACACATTTCCCCTGGGTATGAATGACCAAGATCAAATCTAATTGTAATATTCCAAAATTTGCAAGCAACAAATTGGAATATTAATTTTTTCTTATGTCATCTAGGAGATAAATAAAATGGGTAAAAGGCCCATGAGTAGGAATAAAATCCCTCATAGTATGAAAGGGATCATTGGAACAGCTTATTTTGCACCTTCCAGTGTGAAAAGGGGCAATTTGCATGAGGACAAGGTCAAGTTTGACCAAGTCAACAGTGTTGCCTAAGAGGTGTAGCTTGCTTGAGAAGACAGCGCAGTTTGCGAGGGAGGAATATTCTTTGTGGAAGAAACCCTAATGTGTGGGGTCCAGGGCAAAAAGGCATTCAATTGTATAAAAGGACGATGAGACAACCATAGTAGACATCTTGGAGCATTTGATCATTTGTCTGATTAGACTATTTGCAGTCTTCGGCTGTTCAGCTGAGTTGCAGTGTTGTATGCATGAGGGATTCTTGTTTAGGATTTCCTCTCCTTCTTGAGAGACCTCTTGAAGGATTGCACTTCATTTCTCCACATCTTAGCTCAAGGCCAAAGCCACTCCTTTCAGTCACTGCATTATTTCTGCTGAATTATAACATAGTGTTGCTAGGTGTTGCAGTGGAGGGGTTCCACAACACCATTCCTTGTCTCATATTTCAGAGGAGGGAGTCTCTATTCCTCGGAAAGGTTAGTAAGGAAGGTTTCAGAACTAAGTTGCATACCTTGGCATCAATGCCAAGCATATCCCATCATAGACATCGCAGTCCATTCTCCATACTATGTTATTTCAGTGCATATGTGCAGTGAGGGGTTGCACCATCATCTTCGAGGAAGAGATCTTCAAGGATAGGATCAACCTATCACTTGAGAGATATGTTGGAGGAGGTTTATTTCAGATTGCACGTCATCTTCAGCCATCGCTAGTTATTTTCAGAGTTGCAGCTGCTACCCAGCAACTCCGACATTTCTGCAGACTTTCCATTTTCGTGTATATTTTAGCCAATCCTTCCTAGGGTTGTGTATTATTGTTGTGTTAGTGTTATTAGGGGTTGAGATATTTCTCCCCCTCATTTATTTGAGCTAATATTGTTATATAATTCTATTATCATGTATTTTGTTGCAGTGTCTCTAATGAACTGTGTTATTTTAGCCAGGGCTTTTCCTATGTAGTAGTGTTTACTCATTTCCTTGTACATGTTCTATTGAGGCTCTCATTGCCTAGCTTGAGTGATTGATTCCTCAAAGAATTTTACTCGCTTCTGCTATATTATACACTTGTTGGATATTTTCACCTTCATGTACTCAGGCTTACCATAATAATGTTGTCATTCCATTTTATGTTCATGTATTGCTGCAGTTCCTCATCAGGCACCTTTTGAGGACATCTAAGTGTGGGAGAACTGTTTAACCCACTTAGAATGATTTATTTGGAGCCTCCTCTTGGATTCAATACTTAGACAAAATTTTCTAAGGGATCCAGGTCCTGGTTTCAATTCTTGTAGCAGCCATTACTGGAAAATGTGTTTTCCATTCATTCCTTGCTAGCTGTTCCGAACTTGGAATATTACACTAATTTTTTATGGTGAACAACAGTTGGACATCCGAATTTTGAATCATTCACATGGAGACTTCGAGTTCAAAGGATCCAACATATTGAAGTTTCATGGTGAATCCACTAGTCAAAGGTCATTGATTTTGGTTAACTGTGTTCAATATGGGTTCAAGAACAAATGCCAGATATGCACCTATGGACAGATCTTGTTTCCTAGTTTTATGAATCCCATGCCTCCTGTCAATTGGTCAACTTACCTCCCAATATTCAGAGATGGAAATGGAGAAGATGTTGCTCTACATCTGGTTAAATTTCATATCCATGCACGCAGTTTGAAGGTTCAATTTCATGAATGTTGTCTCATGAAGATGTTCATGGCTACTTTATTAGGAAAATCGAGATATTAGTATGAAGGACTGCCATTTTCTAGTTGATGTTCCCTGAAATATTTTCATGTAGAATTTTTTAAAAATAAAGATAATCTCATCCTTTTTTATCTTTGGATGAGAACTATTGTGATAATTTTGAGGATTTCATTCAAAATATAGAAAATTCTTATGGTGATGAAGGTTTCATGGATGAAGAGACCCTCGAGGCTTTGTATGAGAACCCTTTTCATCACCAAGAGGAAATGGTATTTTCTCTCTTAGATGAAAATGAAACCAAGCAAGAATTTATGATGACAGTTATGATTCATCCTCTGAAATTGATTATAATGATAAAAATCATGAGAAATTTTTTAAACAACAGAAGGAAATAGACAATCCATTGGTTTATTCATCTTCTGGGCCAATGATTCAGGAAAATCAGATTACAAATCCTTTTAAAAATTCTTATTTTTGCAGCATGAGAATGCATCCCAAGACGATGAAGTTAAAAAGGTATGTGAGATAGAATTTCATTTCATTGTGCCAGCGGTTGAAGAGTGAATTGAAGATAATATGTTTCAAATATATGATTAATATATTGCTCTAGAAACTATCAATTTGGATTCACATGAAGGATTACTCATGAATCCATTTTCTCAAGGAGATATGCATGTAGCTTCATATTTTCAGGATGTTAGGCTTCAAATTGACCATCATAAGTTGCAGGAAAGTAGTGAAAAAGAAGAGGTTGTTTTAGAGACTCTTGCACATGAAGATCTTCCTCCAGGTTCAGAAAATGAAGAGTCTGTTGAAGAAGAGAAGGTTGCTTGGGTCTTATGGATGTGCAAATTTTTTTTGCAGATAATATGGCTGCCTCAAATGCATATTTTCAAGAACACACTTCCCTTTTTCCTGATTCAAGTGAAAAAATTGAAGAACATATTGTCTTGTTTCGTCCTGACAAAGATTTTTCATTGGAAAATAAAGGGTGTGCTTTTATTTCCACTAAATTTCAAGACATGGTAATCTTCTAGATTATTGAAGACCCTTTTGCTAATTGGTTGCAACCAAGATGAATATTCTTGTATTTATGGATCATGAGCACATGTTTAGTGGACACTTTGAGTTTCCATTTTCAGAATTTTCCTTTGTGTATGGTGTAGCTGAATAAAGGATAAGTCAGACATTCATTTGCTTGATTGGCTACACTAAAGGGACCATATTTCATAATTTTATATATATCTTTAGCAGGTGGGTGGTTATCATTAGGATTTGAAGCCTGAGGTGAAGGCCCTAATATTCCGATGATCTACTTCCATAAGTAAGTTGATTCAGTCAATAGTCAAATTTTTAGTCTGTTAGTCATACTTCCAATTTTCAGTTTTTAGTTTACTCCGTTGCCCAATGAATAAGGCTACTAGGCTACATTTTATTCTTGGCACCTCGTGTGGAGGTTGTCATCCTCGTTGGAGCGAATGTCAGGGTCATAATTTTTATTGTCAAACTTTTTCCTTATCCTTTAGTTTTCAATTTTGAGTAGTTGAGCCTATGATTACTGATGTTTTCATAGCCTCTAGATCAGTCTCTGACTTCTTTGAGTTTCTTACATGAAGGGTTCATTCAAATTATGAAAAAGTGTCGAGTTAGTGGGATTCATGGTCGCACATGTTTTTTTCATGTCAAGTCAAAGGGGGTTTAGTCATTTGTCTATCAGAATTGTATAAATTGAGCTCATTTGCAATCAGAGTTCTGATGGTTACAAGGTATGGTCATTTGAAACATCCTATAATTTTATCCCTCATTCTTATTTACCCTATGCTTATCCATCTCACCTCCTATTTCCCCATTTACCCATTTAAATTCCATTCATCCCCCTTCATACAAATTTACATCCTACACCCTTCCCATATACCATTAACCTATCATCATATTACATTCATTTTATTCTCCCTTTTCATTCTAAACCATTCCCTATATTAACATTACCATTTCCCATACTCATATTAGATAACCCTCATGCATAATACCCCATTCTCATATTTAAAACTCCCATACCAAAGGATGTCATACCCCTTATAATTAATCATTACCAATGTTGTGATTCACATGCCAAGTCAGGTGGAGCGCTCTAAAACATGAGATCAAATAATCAAAATGCTACTTAGATTTACTCTATGCACAACACTGCGCATACTCTGTTTTTTACACCCCTTTGAAACAACAATTTTGACCACATAAAGGCCAATTATGGAAAACTGAGAGAGGCTTTTCTTAAAGATGGGCTAAAGTACAAAAATCACTCCTAGTTTTTGCACAACTGTCACAGATCAAGCGTTATGAATGCATATTTAAAGCTCATTTTTCGTAGTTGTAAATTTCATTTTTTGAAACATTTTTTTACATAGAATTTTTTGAGAATATGGGGAAGTATTTGGATAAACAGTGAGAGGTATTTCTTCACAACACTATCATATAAAATAACCTCCTTCAGTTTTGAAAAATCTATTATGGTTTGGGAGATATACCAATAACAAAGTGTGATACGTAGTTGTTGCGCAACCCTTCCCTACTAAGTCTCACTCATGTTTTGGAGCTGCCAGTTGTCATAGATTTGAGAGGTTAGCATTATTTACACCTTGGTTCCATGTCAAACCAAATTTTATCAAACATGTGTTAGCCATAAAGGAAACATGACTTTGTGCTACCTAGTAGCTGCACAGAGCTATTAGTTCACTCGCAACTTTTCTATGATTTTCTATTGTTTCGATTTTCTTTACTCAAGATGGATGAGATTCGAAGATAAAAATGGTTTCAAATATGTTATTTCTTTAGGGTGAAGTTAATTATTTTAGGTTTACCTTTGTTATTTTTCAAAAAGGTGTAAACAAATATAATGTTAAGCGATATACATCTTTCTTAATAACTTCCAATTAAAGTTCCTTGATTATATTTAGCCACCTCATACTCCATAAGAAGACATATTATGTTGATTTTATCTAGTGTGACTTTATGCTTCGATAAATATCGAGGCTTTGATAAACACATCCATTGTTGAATAAGATAGACGCTTCGATAAACACATCCCATGACAATATTTTTTCTGATATTAAGAATATGTCCATACACGAGGCCACTTTTTTTTTACTCCCTCGTTGATTATTCCATGTAAATATACTATTTTCAACCTCCACTAGGCCATAGGAACCCATTTTCTTGAGATTTTTCTACATTTGCATACAACCTTCAAATATCACCCTTCTTCTCATCAAGTAACTTGATAACATTAAATTCGCTTCCAATAACCCATGGAAAGGGATATATTAGGGAACCTATTTTCAATATAGAATTAAAAAATCATGGCTTATCATTTAGTAAATTTAGGCAAACACGTTCGATAAGCAATAATATTATTCTGATACCGCAATATAGAACTTGATTGTAAGAATGCGAAATATAGTGAACATATTGATGAATAAAATATATTGATCATACCATATAATAGCTAATACTTTAGAGAACCCCTGGGCATCTATTTCCATTGTTTAAAATTTCTACCTCAAGTTGTTGTTCATTTTCTCCGAGGCCTACCCTGAAAATTTAGTTTCATGGCTAATCATTATTGTTGATTTTTCATCCATCCATTTGTCAAACAAGAGCCTTACCTTTTCTTCTCTTCCTAATGAAACTTACTTGAATCCTTTTGGTCATGAGGGAGAAAACAGAAAACGGGTCGCACGAACGTGCACAAGGCACATGGGCAGTCACAACTTAGCATTTTTGAAACGACTTCCCTCACACGACCCGACCCGACCCGACTTGCCCGAACGTGTTTCCTTGGGCTGCCTCACATGAACCAACCTTGTTTCTTCTCTTCCCCATGCAACTTCCTTGAATCCTTTAATGAGTGTGTGTGTGAACCCCAAGGACCCAAGATTTCCACTACCTGAGTTCAATCTGCTACTACATGTTTATACTTCAAATAAGTTTTTCCTTAATAAATAAACTTGATGTTTTGTGAGAGTGAAGGGATATTTACCTTTTCATTTCTTTGTAATTTTTGGTACATTTAAAGCATCTAAATCCATGCCTTTAACCTAGTTTGGAAGTGAATCAGCTCACCCAAAAACTCTATGAAGCATTATAGGGGGAAATGGTAGCTAAATTTAAGATTCAGGGGGAGGCAACATTGATGTCACCAAATTTTTCAGGTGGTTAAATGGGGGAAACCATTGAGGAATTGTGTACCTCCATGGAGGAGGAATGACCTACCAACTCCTTCATATCTAAATTTGTTGGCTATTTTTTCTTGGAATCATAAATTGTATGCATTGTTGCAAGTGCCTCATATCTATTCGCTCCCTTTTTTTCTATTGTATTCTGGTTTGAGGAGGCCTGTTTAGGGTTACAATGACTATTATCAACAACTATAAACCCATTATTTTCTTGATTTGAAACTGATTCAGGGGACTTTTTCTGATTTACCAACAAACAATGGTGATATAAATGTATGTACTCATCTCATATTCAACATCTAAAGGGTATATGATCATAGTTGAGTGTCTTCTTCCACAACTCATCTTGAAAGTAGATATCGATTGATTCCAGAATGGGCCAAATATGTTCATGTATACACATATGTTGTACATAGCTGGTAAAGTCACACTGATTTTGTGTTGATATAGTATTTTATCTTTCTTTGCAATGTTGTGATCGACTCTAAGAATAATGAACTTATCCCTGAGATCGACCTCTTTCAATAGAGGCAATTTAGGATCAATCTCCACTTGATCATGCGATCCAATGAGAAGTCTTGACTACCAAATTCCTCGTGAATGTTAGCTAGCTTTCACTGGCTTTAGTATGCTAACTCTGTCTTGAATTATGTATATAGCATTCTTATTATTATTCCCAACAATTTCATGGTTGGCAAAAGATGAAGATGTTGTAAGCCCAATCTATAATATTTAGGGTCACTGTTAATATGGTTGGCCAAACATAAGCCTTTCCACATGAATAAGTACACCTGATATCCATTCCTGTGGATGGAAGCTAAAGAGGATTTCAAACCCTTGTGTATCATCCATTTTTATGATGTATTTAAGGATTTAAGTGCAACCACTCGCCCCACTATGCTTGAAATTTCTCCCTCACAAGAAAAAAAACCCACCATTAGATACAAATGATGGGGGTGATTGAGTTAGGTATAGAGAAACAAAGTAGGAGTAAAAACCATTTGTACATGGGTGGAATCCTCGGCTTCGTTGACCCGAACAATCACAACAAATTTCAAGCTCTAGCATCTACAATATAAAAGAGACATCCCAAATGGTGCTCTTAGAAAAATGTCAATGATAGGCTCTTTATTATATAGGCATGAGTTCCTTGCATGTCATCCCCCTCTATAATGTCTTCAAGCACCACCACTCCCTCCACTATTTCCCTGCTCTGCATGACAACATAATAAACCAAAAAAATCCTCAACACTCAAAGAATTAAATAAGGATTTGTATAAATTATGTGGTCATTTAGCTAATACATGTGTACTTTTCCATTAGTCATCTTTCCCTGGGAAGGTAAAGGCAAAGGGAGATAAGAAATCAAGTATGGGGTGCCTCCAAAATTTTGAAAGAATCAATTTTTTTTGGGGTTGTTGTAGCAACTACAACATAAACCCAAGAGAAAACAAGACCCTTGATATTAAGCACAAAAAAAAAATGTAGAAACCAATAATAAAATTCATCACACTGAATCTAAAGTCCAATAACAAAAGTGCGATAACTTGAATAAAAATCTCTTAGAACAAACATTTTAGGAGACAATCTACAAATAAATGAAGTTTCTTACAAGATTAATGTCCTCACTCCAACCAAAAAAGTGTGCATCCAATACCAATTTCATTAACCCACCATTGTAATAATAAATGTCAACATAATGTACACATTCAAAAAATAAAGATGCAAACAATTAATACACAAGCCATATCTTAACACCCCTGCCTTGCAAATGAACTTTCCTTACTCAAACTTATATAAATAAATAAGAGGGTATGACTAATAAACAAAAGGTTGGGTCACATAAAAGTATATAAAATAAGAAATAAGGGATATAAAAAGTTTCCTTCTAGGTTTTTACAACATAACTTTAAACAATTTTAATTGAATTTAAATTTATTTGAATTCAGTTTTTACAACATAATTTTAAATTATTTTAATTGAATTCATAAGGGGTAAAATTAAACATAAGTTTAAATGATAATTCATTGAATTAGATTTTAATTAAATTCATGAGGGGTTATTTTGGAATTTCTTTTTTGTTTCCGCTATAGTTTTTTCAGCAAGGGAATTTTACTGGTTGTTGCATTTTTTCAGTGAGGGAATTTCACTGTGGTGATTGTTGCTTTATTTCCGTGAGGGAATTTACTGTGGTGGTTGCTGCTATAGTTTTTTCAGCGAGGGAATTTTACTGTGTTGGTTTCCTCTATAGTTACAATTCTGGAGAGTGGAGGTCCAAAAACAAGATCATTGAGCGAGGGGACTGACATTATTGGGCTTCTCTCCAATATGTGTTTCGGTTCACTAGGGTGAGCAAATATTTTAGAGGTGAATCACACATGGTCGATGGTAGAGAAGGAGGCCAAATGGCAAGAAAGTAAAATTCAAGTTATCTAGGCCCTAACTAACCAGAAACATGGAGCGAGCAGGAGAAAAGGGAGAGGAAACAAAAGAGCAGGGAAAAAAAGGAAGAAAAACTAGGTAATGCAAGGAGAGAGTTAGCAACTGGGGAATCGGTTGTGCAAGGGTGGGAGCTTGGTCTTGCCAAGAAAACATTAGGAGGGATGCTATAGGTTAGTATCAGAAACCTGTAGAAAATTTAGAGCAATAAAATCTCTTTGTTATTGTTATCTTTGTGTGTTGTTGTAGGAAAGGATTTTAGCAATAAGTCTGTAACTAGTTCCCATGTTGTTGCATATATTGTGCCATTTCCACATCAAATTTCCTTATTGCGGTATTGATCCCATGCAGTTGTGATATTTGCATAATTTATTTCCTTACTGTTGTACTAAATCCCTTGTTGTTAGGAAATTTCTGAGGAACTTCGTGTAAAAATTTCAGATCTTGGTTCACAATATTTTCAGAGATATGATCTATGGAAGTTAGGATTTTGCAGGCTCCCGAATTTCATCTAAATGAGGTGACTTTTGGAAATCATCATAGCTCTCTCTCTGAGCATCGGATTGGAATTCCATAAAATGTGGCCAAAAGCACATGAAATTTAATTTCATGTCTATCAATTTCAGAGCCGAAGGAGGAAACAATGACATGTGGCATGTCGTAAAAGTTTTCTCTACCGAAACAATCCATTATTAGGTCATTGTGGGATACTAGGCATAACTTTGTCTTGAAGCATACAAATAAGGTCAGACCTGTGGCATTCGAAAGAAGATTCAGAGGACTACTACAATGCCGAATTTTAGATATTGAAGATCTTAACTCATAGATATAATTTAGTTTCAATATCAAGCTCCTAAAAATCAAGAAAAATGTGTTTATTTTGTTCAAATTGCATAAGTCTTGTTTCAAAAATCAGTTTGAAGTGATTCCAAGGGCATATTGAAGCGTATATCTCAGTATTGGGTTCTTAAATTCCCCCATAAAAAGAATTCAACACCCATTAAGTCCTCAAAATACTCTACTATGAATCATGAAGATGAATAAGTGCAACATGATATATCAAAAGTACAAGATAAAGCGCACCAAATTTTTCTTTCACAAAGAGCAGCAAAAAATGAAATGGAATTTTTGAAGAAAGGTGTGGAAGCGAAGATGGATGGTTTGAAGAAATGCATGGAAGCTAATATGGAGGGTTTGAAGAAAAGCGTGGAAGCTAAGATTGATGGTTTTAAGAATGGCATGGAAGACATGGAAGAAAAAATGGAAGACATGAAGAATGATATAAAAGAAAACATGGAAGGCTTGACAAAGTTGATATAAGAAATGATTCGTAATGGTGAAAATATAATAGAGGAAACTCATGATGAGAACAAAATAAATGTTAATCGTGATTTCATAAACTTGAATGTTGGATTTAAGACCCACCACATTCCAAAGATTGATATGAGGAAGTTTGATGGAAAGGATCTCGTAACATGGATACTACAGATGGAGCAATATTTTGATCTCAATAATGTGAAAAAAACACAAAAGGTATGCATTGAAACTTTATATCTAGAACAAAATACAATTTTATGGTAACGATGGCTTTGTTCCCATAAAAAAATTTTACTTGGTCATTTTTTACCAAGAAATGATAAAACATTATAAGGATACAAACAAAAACACCTTCTTTAGCCAATTGATAAGTCTCAAACAAAAGGGTTCAGTGGTGGACCACATTGAGGACTTCAAAAAATTGAATATAAGGATAAATGATATTCCAGAGGAACACATGATCGATGTCTTCATAGGGATTTTAAGGATAACATCCAACATGAAGTTCGCGTTTGGGAACCTGATTCATTGGAGAAGGCATTCAAGTTAGCAAGAAAAATTGAATTCAAAATTATGGCAACAAGGAAGCCTACCACTCACATCTATAAAGATGGAAGTGTTGCTACTCCTAGACTTCCACAACCTACAAGTTTGACACCAAAAAAATTGGAAGAAAAAAGAGCAAAAGGGATTTTCTAGAGTTGTGATAGCAAATACACTAAAGGTCATAAGTGTGCCGAGAAGAAATTATTTTACATAGATTGTGAAGAGGAGGAAGAAAATGAACAATAAACTTCAAAAGAAGAGTATATACACTAGGAACCAACCCTATAAGAAGAAGAAACGAGTCTAACCATATCGTGTAATGCATTGGAAGGAATTACAACTCCTCAAACTCTAAATATAGAAGGACATATCAAGAAGAAAAAGGCAATAGTGTTGATTTTACGGGTAGTACCCATAATTTTATTCATTGTAAGGTAGCCAAGGAATTGAACTGTTTCCTATACCCAACACCAGAATGTCAAGTGATGGTTGAAAATAAAGGAACTATAAATTTCTCTAGAAAATGCCATAATATCAAGCTAGCCATGGGGGAATATGTATTGAATAGTCTAGTTCTTTCCATCCCAATGGGAGGTGATGATGTTGTACTAGGAGTACAATGGTTACAATCTTTGGGGATAGTAGCTTTTAATTTTCAATAACTTTTCTTGAAATTTTTTTCGAAAGGAAAGGAAATAGAATTATGGGGTATCGCAGGGAAGCCAAGAAATATAATAATCTCTAATCTCATGACAAATCTTCTGAAGAAATAACAACGATGCGTAATTGCACAATTATGCTCACTAGAAGTTCCAACATAAAAATCATCTATTTCTCTAGATCTCCAAAAAGTCTTGGACAATCATTCCATGGTGTTTGAAACTCCCAAAGGAATCCTAGCTATTAGTGATCATGATCATGCTATTCATTTGATTCCAAGAAGTGTTCCTCCAAACATCAGGCCTTACAGATATCCTTATATCCAAAAGAGCGAAATTGAATGTATGATTGCAGAAATGTTAGAGGCTGGTATAATTCAACCTAGTCAAATTTCTTTCTCTACTCCAGTAGTATTGGTGCACAAGAATGATGGATCATGGTGCATGTGTCCGGATTATAGGGAGCACAATAAGCTCACTATTAAAGATAAATTTCCCATTTTTGTGATTGATGAATTATTGGATGAATTACATGGAGCAATTTATTTTACCAATTTGGATCTTCATTCAAGATATCATCAAATTATAATGAAGACTGAAGATATTCTGAAAACAACATTTCGAACCCATGAGGGTCATTATGAATTTTTGGTCATGTCTTTTGGCCTCACCAATGCACCTTCTGCATTTCAAGGGTTGATGAATTCCATTTTCAAACCCTTCCTTAGAAAATGTGTGCTAGTATTTTTTGATGATATACTAATCTACAGCAGGTCTTGGGAGGATATAATGTTCCCAAATTTTAGCCTCAAGATAAAAGGAACATTATAGTTAGCATTAGATGAGTAAAATGGGTAGGGAGGCCCATTAACAACTTTAGGAGGAAAAATAACATTCCTCATGTGAAAAGGGGAATAATAAGTAGTTGGATTGAGTCCTACAGGTGTGAACAGGATTGGATCACGTTGATTCAGTCATATTTGACCAAGTCCACATGCACTGTCTGGATACATTGTATCTCCATGATGGACTGCGCAGTCTTAATGGAGGAAAACTTGCATGGGCTAGGTGGCACATATGGATGGGACCCATTATGGAGAGGAGCACTTGCTATATAAGGAGAGGAGGATAGCCATTGTATTCATGCTTTGATTATTATTTTCTTAGGTATGTTTAGACTTTGCTTCCTCTTGCTGTTTAGTAGGGTTGCAGTGTTGTTTAGCACAAGGGTGTTCCTGGTCGGGAATCCCTACCTCATCCTCAGGGAAGGACAGGTCCTTTGGGCTACATTTCCTCATTCTAGAATTTTTTCCAAGCTACCTCCTTCAGCTACATCACAGTTTTTGTTTAGAATTGGGTTGTGTTGCAAGGTGCAGCAAAGGAGGATCTCTTTGAGTCATTTCTGGGCTTGTTTTTGAGTGGAGAGCTTGTCTATCCATTGGAGGATCAGTAAGAAGGACTCTCGGGCATATTTTCACATCATCGCACTGGGCCAAATCATCTTTGCACTTTTACAGTGCAGTCCCTTACAGGAACTCTGTCATTTTCCAGAGAGTAGTTGCAGCAAGGTTTGATACCTCGATCTTGGGCTAGTTTCCTTGGGCAAGGGCCAACCCTTCCCCCGGAAAGCTATAAAAATGGATTCTAATCCCTATTGTACATATTACAGCTATGTTCATGTAATGCTGCATGGGACTGCATTATTTTCTAGCTGAATATTCATATCTATTCCTTTTGTACTTGAGCTTCCAAGAAACCCTTGCTGGGTTATCTTTACATTGTATAAAAGAGGCTAGATCTCTGTTTTTCCCTATGCTTTAGCTAAATAAACTCTAGATATGTTGTCTACAACATATTTTTACAGAAACCCTCTTGTAATTACGTTTTTCTTTCTTCAGAGTTTTATGTATGGGTTAAGCTATGGGTTTTCAGTGTTTTTCAGCCATATAAGAACCAGGAGATCTGTTTAACTTAGCTAGAATGATTTGTTTCAGCTCCCATTATATATGTGAGATTCATATTGCATGATCTAAGGGATACAAGTCCCATTTCTCACATATATAGCATTATTTCTTGTAAATATCATTTTTATAGTCCAGATCACTGCTTGTTCCCACTTGCAGATAACATATGGAGACATAATTTTGCTAATATGCTCCTAATATCATCTAAATAAGTAAATTGACACAACTTACATTATTTTTTTCAAGTATTTCTGATCTCCAACTTTATGATATCTTAAGATATTCTTATTGTTGGAGAAATTCCCTATTTTGGGATATTACGGTGGTATCAAAGCATCAATCTTGGCTCAGCCTGTGCATCCAAGAAATTATGCCATTAGGAGGAGAAGCTTCTCATAGAAGAGAGAATTTTTGTAGTAGAAATAAAAGCATGACTCCATTATTTTTCGGAATAAGGGAAGAGAGGGTCTCCCTGCTTCTTTTCCAAGCTATGAAGGATATCAAAGGAGATCTCAAGGAGATGAGAGGGGAGGAGTGTAGAAGATTTATGAGATGGTTTGAAGAAATCCCTAGCTATTCTTATGATGGGTGTGAGCATTTAGCCACACATGCAGATCCACAATGAAGTCTATTGCCCACATTGACTACAAGAAGGATGGAGGAAGAAGATGCACCAAGGGAGGAGACCTTGAGTGACTATCTTCAGGAGTATGAATCTCAATCATGGAGATTCAAAGAGAAATTATACTTCCAATGGTTTTTCAAACTCAAGGAGGAAAGATACAGCAGCCACAAAATAAGTAAGAGAGGTAGAATCTTCCTATCTCACTTTGATGGATCAGTAGAGTGCACAGCAAAAGCTTGAGTAGAAGAGCTAGATTCCTATTTTCAACTACACCAAGTTTCATAGAAGGAGGCCATAAGAGTAGCAGTGCTACACCTCAAAGGTATGGCCCATGATTGGTGGTTTAATGATTCTACTTCATTTTTTCATGCAAATATAAAAACTTATGTTGAGTTCACTAAAGAATTGGCGAGGAGATTTGGTAAAGAACATTGTGAACCATCATTTGTTAAAAACAAAAACTCAAACACTTTGCATGCGTTGGAGAGACCTATTGAACCAAATCCACTCCATATTTTTAAAGGGGATAAGAACATGCATGATATTTTTCCAAGGGCAAGATCCCCATTTCTTGAAGAGCCCTCTTATATTTGTGAAGACATGGAGTCTTCTCCTTCAAGGGATGACCAAGATCAAGGGTATCTCATTGAGGATGAGGCATTCTCATACATGGAAGAAGAGGAGAAAGATCAGCATCAAGGGATGATGACCATTCACCCTTATGTATTTCAGGAGGTTTCTACACATAAGGAGGGGACTGCACTGTGCAATGAAGAGAGGGAAAACTCAGTCCACTCATATATACAGTCCACTTCATATTTTGATGTCTCACTCCATGGAGGCATTCCACCTGGGAGGCCACCAGATCTAGAGTTGATGAGAGACATCTTGTATTTGGGTTCACCACTCTTGGATTTTGGAGAAGTGAAGAGTTTGGAGGAAGACGTTGGCATGGGGTATTTCAAAGTAGCAGGCAGCAGCATGAGGAGAGCTTCATATGCCAGATCACCAGCGCTATCTCTTGGGAGGATTGATCCCTATTAGAGGTCTCAACTCTTGGTAGAGTACTCCAAGGATCTTGGTGCTTGCATGATTCTTGATGACCCAGATGTAGGTGACACCTATATGGTGGATGACATGGTCATCTATTCTTATGGCAGAGTCTTCTTGATTAGAGCCTCTAACCTCAAGGAGAAGTTGGTACATGCATCACACGAGAACTTCCTTTCCATGCATTATGATGCATATCTTTCTTTGACGGAGGAGTAAATTTGGGAGGGCATCCAGCATTACATATTACAAAATATGGAGAGATGCATAGCCTGGAAGGTGATAGAGAGGAGGTCACAACCACTTCCCTACTCATTGGAGGTGAGGGAAAGATTCCAGTTGAGCCATTTTAGCTCAAGACCTCAAGTACATGATGGAGGAGGTATAATTTCACATTTTGTATTGTACTTCTTTTCCTTGTTTGAGCAGCATGATCTATCAAGAATAATTATCCCTTCTTGCATATTTTATGATGATGTACTTGTAGCTACTTGTAGCATTGATTTTGGCTACCTTATGGGTGGTTTGTGGGGGAAGCCACATGATTCTTGGTGTGCACCATTGACACCACATTGTATCTTCATGTTTCCATCTTATGAGATGATTGTGGTAGCAAAAAAGTGGCTGTTAAAGAACTTGTTATTTTATATTGTGAGGCAGGCATGGAATGCACTGCGCTGGTTCCTTGTGTGGAACTATGATTCACGCTCCGGTTCTCATTTGGCAGCTTGTTTTCATAGTATTTTGATTCCATATATTGCTGATATACTTATAATCATGGGAAGCTTTGTTTAGAGAGTGGGATTTGAGATGGAGATGCCCATTGGGAGTATGATTCACCCTATTCTACATTTTTTATGTTTCGGGAGAAATAATGGGCACACCATGATTGCCACAGCACACCTCTTTCCTTCATGTAGGAGGAGCCATTAGGAGAACTTGCGTTCTTGGAGGAGGCACTTCATGGTTGAATTATCTTGTCGGGGAGCTTGGGCCATTTTTGAAGGCCATGAAATTGCAGCCTGATATCAGTAACCCCCCCATACTTACCATAAATGGAGAGAGAAACTACTTGGATGGGAAAATATGAACTCTCCATTCAGCCCCAACACATTGCATAAAACCAGGGTTGCAGATTTATTTGATGAGCTACCTAGAATGGCTCATTTCATTTGGATGATAGCATGGAATGAGGTTTCCCATGTGTATCATCACTCCTACCTTGAGGAGGCCATGAGAAAATAAGAAGGTTTCCACTTACACCTTCCACCTTTTCATGATGTGAGCCATTTGGTCATACATCTTTGGAAGGAGACATTGGAGGGAAGATTTTTTGCAGATTATCTTGAGCAGTGGTGGGGACTATTGATGAGAAGGCCAGAAGAGGAGAAGGGGAGGAATTTTTCTCTCTTTATATATTTTCTTGAGGACAAGCAAAATTTTGGAGGGGAGGACTGTAATGTTCCCAAATTTTAGCCTCAAGCTAAAAGGAACATTATAGTTAGCATTAGATGAATAAAATGGGTAGGGAGGCCCATTAACCAATTTAGGAGTAAAAATAACATTCCTCATGTGAAAAGGGGAAGAATAAGTAGGTGGATTGAGCTCATACAGGTGTGAACATGATTGGATCACATTGATTCAGTCATATTTGACCAAGTCCACATGCACTGTCTAGATATATTGTATCTCCATGATGGATTGTGCAGTCTTAATGGAGGACAAATTGCATGGGCTAGGTGGCACATATGGATGGGACCCATTATGGAGAGGAGAACTTGCTATATAGGGAGAGGAGGACAACCATTGTATTCATGCTTTGATTATTATTTTCTTGGGTTTGTTTAGACTTTGCTTCCTCTTGCTATTTAGTAGGGTTGCAGTGCTATTTAGCACAAGGGTGTTCCCAATCGGGAATCCCTACCTCATCCTCATGGAAGGAGAGGTTATTTGGGCTACATTTCCTCATTCTAGCATTTTGGCCAAGCTACCTCCTTCAGCTACAGTGCAGTTTCTATTTATATTTGGGTTGTGTTGCAGGGTGCAGCAAAGGAGGATCACTTTGAGTCATTTCTGGGCTTTTTTTTCAATGGAGAGCTTGTCTATCCATTGGAGGATCAGTAAGAAGGACTCTCAGGCATATTTTCACATCTTAGCACTGGGCCAAAGAATATCTGCACTTTTACAGCACAGTCCCTTACAGGAACTGCGTCATTTTCCAGAGAGCAGCTGCAGCAAGGTTTGATACCTTGATCTTGGGCTAGTTTCCTTGGGCAAGGGCCAACCCTTCCCCCAAAAAGCTAGAAAAAGGGATTATAATCCCTATTGTACTTGTTTCATATATTTTAATGTAATTTTTCAAGGGATTGTGTTATTTTCTAGCTGAATATTCAGATCTATTCCTTTTCTACTTGAGCTTCCAAGAAACCCTTGCCAGGATATCTTTACATTGTATAAAAGAGGCTAGATCTCTATTTTTCCCTATTATTTGGGTAAATAAACTCTAGATATATTGTCTACAACATATTTCTACATAAACCCTCTTGTAATTACACTTTTATTGCTTCATAGTTTTCTGTATGGGTTAAGCTATGGGTTTTCAGTGTTTTTCAGCCATATAAGAACCGAGAGATCTGTTTAACTTAGATAGTATGATTTTTTTCAGCTCCCATTATATATGTGAGACGTATATTACATGATATAAGGGATCCAAGTCCCATTTCTCATATATATAGCGTTATTTCCTGGGAAAAGCATTTTTATGGTCCAGATCACTGTTTTTCCCCACATGCAGATAACATATGGAGACATAGTTTTGCTGATATGCTCCTAATATGATTTAAATAAGTAAATTGACACAGCTTTCATTATTGTGTTCAAGTATTGCTGATCTCCAAATTTAGAATATCTTAAGATATTCTTATTGTTGTAGAAATTCCATATTTTGGGATATTACAGAGGATCAGGTTCAACATGTTGACAGGGTGCTCAAACTGTTGGAGGAGAAACAATTATATGCAAAAACTAAATATTTCTACAGCTATGAGGTAATGATTTTATTCGTTATCAGATTCGTGAGGGTGTTAAGGCATACCATAACAAAATTAAATCCATTAAGGAATGGAAAGTCCCCACAACCATAAAGCGCTTGCGTGGATTTCTCGGGTTAACAGGCTATTATCGCAAGTTTGTTAAGAATTATGGGAGAATAGCAGCACCTCTAACAACATTATTGAAGAAAGATGCATTTTCATGGACTCCTAAAGAAACTAAGGCCTTTGAACATCTTAAAGAGGCAATGTGCCTAGCACCAGTCTTAGCTACACCAGACTTCACAAAAACCTTTATTGTGGAATGTGATGCCTCAGGAAATGGAATTGGTGTTGTTTTAATGCAAGAAGGAAGACCCATTAATTTTGAAAGTCATCCAATCAAAGGAAAGTATTTACAGAAACCTATTTATGAGAAGGAAATGTTAGCAGTACTGCATGCACTAAAGAAATGGAGAACTTACCTAATGGGAAGACACTTCAAGGTAAAAACTGATCATGATAGTCTTAAACACTTTTTGGAACAAATACTATCTTCAAAAGAGCAGCAAAAATGGGTCACAAAGATGTTGGGTTATGACTTTGAAATCATCTACAAAAAAGGGAACCTAAATGTTGTTGTAGATGCACTCTCAAGAAAGGATGAAGAGGTGGAAACATTGCTTTGTGCCATTTCTATTATCCAACCATATTGGATAAACAAAGCAAGGGATGAATAGAAGAAGGATGAAGAAGTGTAGACACTCATTCAAAAGTTGCATCAATATCCTAGTACATCTGAAACATTTAGTTGGAAAATGATTCCTTATGGTACAAGGATCGCTTATATATTTGCAAGAATTCCCAACTAAAACAAAAGATTACTTTGGAATTACACACTTCTTCTTTAGGAGGACACTCGGGATTTTTAAAAACTTACCACAGGGTGAAGAAAGAATTTTTTTGGGATGGCCTTAAATATGATATTCAAAAGTTTGTGGCGGAATGTTTAGCTTGCCAGCAAAATAAAGTTGAGACAATTAACACCCCAGATCTTCTACAACCTTTATCCATTGCATGTCAACGTTGGGAGGATATTTCAATGGATTTTATCAGAGGTTTACCTAAGTCCGAAGGAAAGAGTGTCATCATGGTGGTAGTGGATAGACTTACCAAGTATGCACAATTTTGTGCATTATCTCATCCATTTAAAGCAAATACAGTTGCTACTACATTTATAGAAACAATTCAAAAGCTACATGGAAACCCAAAGATTATTGTAAGTGATAGAGATCCCATTTTTACAGGAAATTTTTGGACGTAACTATTTTCTTGTTTGGGTACTCAACTAGCTCATAACTCATCTTATCATCCTCAATCTGATGGTCAAACTGAGATCGTGGATAAATTTTTGGAAGGATATCTTCGTTGTTTTGTATTTGATAAGCAAGCACAATGGGTCAAGTGGTTACCTCTCCCTGAATGGTGGTATAACACTTCCTTCCACACTACAACAAAAATGACCCCATTTATGGCACTTTATGGATATCATCCACCGTCCATCACATATTTTGTAAGGGAAAATTCTAGGGTTCAAGCAGTGGAAGATTGCATCGAGAATCAACAAGAATTTCTCCAACTCTTAAAGGATAACCTAAATTTGGCACAAAATTGAATGAAACAACAGGTAGATCAACATCGTAGTGAGAGAAGTTTTGATGTAGGAGACTGGGTATTTTTACAGCTACAACCATACAAAGAAATTTCTCTCAAGAAAGCTAATAAGGATAATAAATTATCACCAAAGTACTATGGTCCTTACAAGGTGTTGCAAAATATTGGTACTATGGATACAAATTGGATCTTCATGCTTCTTCGCGAGTGCATCGAGTTTTCCATGTTTCATGCTTAAAGAAGGTTATAGGGGACAAAATTCCAGTTCAAACAATATTTCCAAAACTTGATGGGGAAGGAAAAACCATATTAGAACTTGAAGTAGTCATGGAAAAAAGAACTCGACACCTACGAAATCAATCAATTTCAGAGTATCTCATCAAATGGAAGAACTTACCCACTGAACATTCTACATGGGAGGATGAAAATTTTATACATAAGCACCCCAATCTACTCAAGCGTTGAGGAACACACTTTTTTAAATGAGAGGAGCATGTTAGGTCCCTATATTACTAGTATAGTCCATTATTTTTGTTAGTGTAACCCCATTATTGTTATTTTTGTACCCTGTAACTCCCACATTGTTATTATTACACCCTTGCATTATTATTGTTAACAGGGTATTATCGTAATTTTGTTAAGAATTATGGGAGAATAGCAGCACCTCTAACAACATTATTGAAAAAATATGCATTTTCATGGACTCCTAAAGCAAGTAAGGCCTTTGAACATATTAAAGAGGCAATGTGCCTAGCATCGGTCTTAGTTATGCCAGACTTCACAAAAACCTTTATTGTGTAATGTTATGCCTCAGGAAATAGAATTGGTGTTTTTTTAATGCAAGAAGGAAGACCCATTGCTTTTGAAAGTCATCCAATCAAAGGAAAGTATTTACAGAAAGCTATTTATGAGAAGGAAATGTTGGAAATACTATATGCACTAAATAAATGGTGACCTTACCTAATGGGAAGACACTTGAAGGTAAAATTTGATCATGATAGTCTTAAACACTTTTCAGAACAAAGACTATCTTCAGAAGAGCAGCAAAAATGGGTCACAAAGATGTTGGGTTATGAATTTGAAATCATCTAAAAAAAGGGAAGCTAAATGTTGTTGCAGATGCACTCTCAAGAAAGGATGAAGAGGTGGAAGCATTGCTTTGTGCCATTTATATTATCCAACCAGATTGGATAACTGAAACAAGGGATGAATGGAAGAAGGATGAAGAAGTGTGGACACTCATTCAAAAGTTGCAACAAGATCCTAGTACATTTGATACATTTAGTTGGAAAAACGATTCCTTATGGTACAAAGATCGCTTATATCTTTGTAAGTATTCCCAACTAAAACAAAATATTCTTTTGGAATTCCACACTTCTCCTTTAGGAGGACACCCAAGACTTCTAAAAACTTACCACAGGGTGAAGAAAGAATTTTGTTGGGATGGCCTTAAATCTGATATTCAAAAGTTTGTGTCGGAATTTTTGGTTTGCTAGCAAAATAAAGTTGAGACAGTTAAGACCCTGGGTCTTCTACAACCTTTATCCATTCCAAGTCAATGATGGGAGGAGATTTCAATGGATTGTATCGCACGTTTACCTAAGTCTGAAGGAAAGAGTGTCATTATGGTGGTAGTTGATATAATTACCTAGTATGCACACTTTTGTGCATTATCTCATCCATTTAAATAAAGTACAGTTGCTACTGCATTTATGGAAACAATTCAAAATCTACATGGAAACCCAAAGATTATTGTAAGTGACAAAGATCCCATTTTTACTGGAAATTTTTGGACAAAATTATTTTATTGTTTGGGTACTCAACTAGCTCATAGCTCATCTTATCATCCTAAATCCGATGGACAAAATGAGAGAGGGAATAAATGTTTGGAAGAATATCTTCATTTTTTTTGTATCTGATAAACAAACACAATGGGTCAAGTGGCTACCTCTTGCTGAATGGTGGTATAACACTTCCTTCCATATTGCAGAAAAAATGACCCCATTTATGGCACTATATGGATATCATTCACCTTCCATCACATCATATTTAAGAGAAAATTATAAGATTCAAGCAGTGGAAGATCACATCGAACATCAATAATAAGTTCTCCAACTCTTAAAGGATAACCTAAATTTGGCACAAAATTGAATGAAACAACAGGCAGATCAACATCGCATTAAGAGAAGTTTCAATGTAAGAGAATGTCTATTTTTACGGCTACAACCATACAAAAAAAATGTCCCTCAAGCAAGCTAAGAAGGATAATAAATTATCGCCAAAGTATTATGTTCCTTAAAAGGTGTCGCAAAATATTGGTACCATGGCATAAAAATTGGAGCTTCCTGCTTCTTCGTGAGTGCATCTGGTTTTCCATGTTTCATGCTTAAAGAAGGTTATAGGTGACAAACTTCCAATTCAAACAATATTGCCAAAATTTGATGAGGAAGGAAAAATCATATTGGAACCTGAAGCAGTCACGAAAACAAGAACTTGACAGCTATAAAATCGATCAATTTCAGAGTATCTCGTCAAGTGGAAGAACTTACCCACTGAATATTGTACATGGGAGGATGAGAATTTTATACAAAAGCATCCATAGCTACTCAAGCATTTAGGACAACACTTTTTTGAAGGATAGGGGCATGTTAGGTCCCTATATTACTAGTGTCGTCCATTATTTTTGTCAGTTTAGCCCCCTTATTGTTATTGTTGTACCCCTGTAACCCCAATATCGTTCTTATTGTGCCCTTACATTATTATTGTTAGGTCGATTAGGATTATATTGTGACCCCATGGACTCCTATATATAGAAGGAGGTTTTATCATTTGTATCATCGAAGAATTTTTCATTTATGTAATGTAAAGGAGGTTTCCCCCTCGAAGTGGCTTATTTCTAAGGCGTTGACCTCTCTTTTCTTCTATTTTTGGATCTTGTGTCATAACACTTGCTATTACATATCTGTTTCTATTTACATATCGAATTGTGTGGGGTTGATTAACCCTATGCCTATAATCTTTTACTGTTTTCATATCGGATTGTTAGGGTTGATTAACCCTAAGCCTACAATATTTTACTATTTCCATATTGGATTTTTTTTTTTTTCATTGGTTCCAAAATCCTTTTGGTAATCTTGGTTGAAGGTGCCTTAGTGCTCACTGGTTTTTTCTATTGAAGATGTGGAGGAAGCACTACATGTCTGCAGGCTATCAAACTCTTAATATGTTCATCTCTTGTCATCTGATGCCAAAGGGAAGAAACTTATGATAGAGGAAAAACACTAGATGAAGAGCCAATCCATGGTGTGTCTCTCCATCTCAGTGGGATGGATTTATATTATTGTCTAAGGGTGGAGGGCTACCTTCTAAAGAGGGCTATCTTTTGGAAAGGTGATCTCTAACCTGGGATATGTGTTGGTGGCTTTTTTAGGGTCTTGTTGGGGAGGAGGGGGGGGGGGGGGGGGGGTCGCAGGAGACCTGTAACACTTGGGATCTCATGGGTATTAGCTCTACTGGAGTGGTGCTACTGAATTTTGTCCCTCTGGTGTCCCTGTTAACTGGTAGGACTGAAAAAAAGATGTAATCATCTAAGTATGGAAAGTTCAAACCCAATGGATCTTGTTGCACATTGGGTTCAACACTCCCTGTGTGTTTCGTGACATGGAGTAACCGCCTCTCATGGATCCTAACTCTGGAAATTGTAGTGGAGACTAACACCTGCAGGTTTTGGTATAACGGCAATCGTGATTCCAACAAGTGGTATCAGAGCGACATGTCTCCAGTTCTAAACTCGCTCGGTTCGTGTTGGGAGGGGAGATTGTTGGACATTGGGTTCAATGCTCCCTATGTGTTTCGCGACATGGACTAACCACCTCTCGTGGATCCTAACTCTGGTGATTGTAGCGGAGACTAACACCTGTAGATTTTTGTCTAATGGCAATCTTGATTCCAACAACTCTCTCATTAATAAAGCTAAACATCACTAGTCTAGGTATGGTAAAAATACACAAATATAGTTTTGGGACTCTCTTAAAGAGGTTATCGTAGTAATGGATAGATGAATTTAACTGTCTAGGAATTGGAAATTACTGATTCAATTGCTAGTTCACTTTTCACAACCTAAATAGTGGCAGATGATCACTTCATAATAAATCCATACCTGTTTGACATATTGGGCTAATAATTTTACTCACTGCCTCTCAATCAACTAGTTAAGTTATGTATGTTGGTAATTGTAAATGGATCTTCCACCTAGCACAAGCTTTACTTGTAATTTATTAAATCCATTAAAATTTTCTTAGGTTTCACCTAGTTTTTTCTCATCATGGAACATCTCGAATATTTGACAACTAATAGCCTCTTGATACACCTTTAGTGAGCTATGCATGGTTCTCACCTATCACTATAGCTCAATGAAATGACATCTACTAGCTCTAGCAGAAAATAGTCCAATTTTATGCCCAAGACACCAATAAAAATGGTGAAGTTGTGAAGGCAACGATCTCCATTGGGGATTTCCATTTTTTCTGCAACATACAAGAAGAATCTTGGTATTGGAGGAAGAGATAAAATATCTCTACCAAAAACACAATATCATCACTCTCCTAATGCCATTAATTTTTTTAAATTCATTAGAATGCAGGTAATGTATAAGGATTCATTAGAATCTATGAAATTTTCTCTCTTTCCAATAAAAAAATAGGCTTATCCTACAATTAATATATAAAATAATGTTCATTAATAAGGTTACCTAGATGGAACTCCTTACATAATTCTCTCTTAGATCCTGCCAAGAATGACAACTTTTAGTAAAATGGATGTTCACCCTACAAGATTCTATCCTCATGGCCTAGGATAAGGCATCCCTTTATGTCACCCATGACTATTGCATTAATGGTACATTATTAAAGAGAAAAGAACTTATGGATCATTCTTTGTGTTGAATTTCATGGATAGTATAGGAGACTTTTTTAATTAATTTTTGTAATTTTTCATCATACTCCTTAGAACTTTCTCCAATCATTTTCTTAATATCCTTCAGCGTAGTGAATTTTTGTTGTTCAATGTTTAGCCTCTAGAACTTAGTTATAACTACTACCTTTAACTTGTCACATGCCTTAGCTACACCTGTTAGGGATCTATAATTTTAGCAGATTTGTGAGACTAAAACTGCAGAAACAACATCGTTTCAACCATCTTTGGGATTCTAGGATCTAGCCCTCTTGAATCCGGAGAGCGATCTCTCCAATAAGTGCAAAGATGGATTTGTATTTGAATTTTGGGATAATAATATTAGCCTAGTTATGAAGGCCAAGGATTTGTTTTTGTTTTTGGATGGTTGAGCATGATTTTTACTTGAGGGGAAAATTCTAAGTGCAAAAAGTTTCAAAGGTGAGAAGTTGCGAGCAAATAGAACAACTTTGGCTAAAAGATAGATATAACGTTGGTTTTTATTCCATTGGGCTATGGAGTCATATCTGGGCTTTAATTGAGCAACAACATCAAGAGTGATCCAAGGGACAAGCCATCTATACCACAAGATTATTGAGATTAAAATGATGGAATGGAAACAATAAAGTGTTGGAGGGGTGGAAACTGATAATAATTTCTCAGAGGATTTATAGTCAGTCCAAACAAGAAAATCCTGTTAAGTAACTGTTTAAAACCAACCAAGTGCAGGGCTAACCATTGACTTCTTGGGCAAGTTTGTATTAAAGCAGCTTAATTGAAAAACAATCCAGTAATCCACATAATTACCTTCAGAAAGTATAAAAACATATAAGAGAGACAAAGTGTAACTTAAGATCAGATAAAGTACTTTTAAACCTAATCTGCTTTTAGTCAACACCAAGGGAAACTTTCAGAATCTGCTTTTGAAGAAAAAACTAGGACCAGGGCACACCATATCTTCCATAGTCATCTTTAATAAGCACAATAAGGAAAATAAATTTCAAGAACAATGTTTTTAAGGCAAACAGTAGGACGAGGGAACTCCAACATGCCTAACTGCTTAACTGTATTAAATCATTCTTAAATAAACAAATTTGAGGAAAACATTAAGACAAATATTTTTAGTCAGAGAAGGTTACTGATATACAGTAGGTCCTAACTCTATAATTGTTTTTCTTTATCAGAGAATAGTGAACAATATGAAATACATAGAAGGAAAACAATAACAAAGAAAGGGGCACTTCACCAGTGATATAGACCAGGATCCCAAGAAAAAGCTTTATATTGATGTCAAACCAGTTACAGTCTTCAAGTCCAATGTTTCATTTCAGCAATCATCTTCACTACTTAGCCTAACTAATATATCACAACCAGAGCTCCAAGGGTCAGTGAACACTATTTACAATCAGAAGTTTGAGCTCAAATTTATTTCAAGGTTCTGAAACCAACAAATTCTCATCTTCTACAGAAGTATTTATAGAAGGATGAGGAGGTGAGATCTGATAAAAAATCTCCTAAGGTAATTAATACAGATTCAAGACTTCTTGGCCTTTTGAGGGGCTCGATGAAGAAGTTTACATGTGTTTCTCTGTATTAACTATTTTACAATTAATATCATACCTCGATGGGAGCTTTTATTGACTTTGAGGCTCTGTGTAATGTTTGGAGTAACTCTGCAGATATTTCTGCATTGATTTCCTTGCAAAATTAACTCCCTGGCTGTGCACGAGGAAAAATATTTGGTTTTGTAATAAACTCAGCCTTTGTTTTGAAAGGTTTGAGGCAACAGGTGGCTTTGTGGTAGCTGAGGAATCAATTCGCCTCAAATGTGGCGGTGGTGGCCTTTCTGCCTGTTAAACACTTATGATTTCTTTTTAACTATGTTTAATTTGGGGGAATTAGGCTTTTGATAATCGTTCTTCGCCGTGATCCCCACAATTCTGTCTTCAATCTTCATTCTGTTGTGCTTTGTCTTCAAACTTATACTATTTTAACTGTTCTTTTGAATAAAACAATGTCTTGTCGATGTGCAGGGCCGCGCAGGGATTTTTATGGTATGGGCGCCCATGGAGCATCGATAAAACGTTGAATCCAACCCTTCAAATGGTTCTCTTCATGGACCAAAGACATGGGAATCATCATTCCCGGCCCCTGGCCTTTCTTCAATATAACAGCGAAAACCATTTAAAGCCTGCTTAAAACACAAAATAATTAAGAAATCCTGCGTGTTTTAGGTTTATTGCTGCAAAGGATGTGTGGAGGAAGCGTGTCCATTGGATGGCATCATCCAACAGTCGGGATTAATCCGGAGAGATCGTAGAACGGGCGGAAGAAGATTGAATCTGAGCCGTCGATTGCGGAGAGATCGACGGTCGGGAGTGGAGTTTGAAAGTCAAATGGAGGAAACAGGGCGATGGAATGTGGACCATCGATCTGCAGATCAGATCGATGGTGGAGGTTGATTTACCATCGTGCTGGGACCACGTTAAGTGTCAGGCACATTCGGAGAGCGATAACTGTTGGATGGGCGGCTTCAAATCAGACGGTCCACGTCTGAATGATAATGCGCGATGGATGGCGGTTTTCCAAACAGTTCCCAAGCCACGTGTCAAGCAGTGTATGGAATCGCTGGCGATCAGGAATAAACCGCCCTCCGCTCGAAGGCGGTGCGATGAATACCACGCAGTTTTGGACGGGTGAGTGGAAGGTGGGGACCATTGGGGAGACGGACTCCGCACCGTCCGATCTGCAGATCAGATCGACGGTGCGGAACGGTTTAAAAATGGAACCGGCAGAATAAATGTAAAATATTTAAAAACCCAAAGTTTCAATTAAAACAAAGGTTTTGGTTGGGATTTATTTTATTTGAAGTGGATAGGCGCCCGATTGCGGGGTCGTGGGCGCGTGGGGAAAGATATGACCGGGGGTTAAAAAAGGAAGGGGCCTATCACATATCGGAACTTTGGGCCCAGGCTTTTCAATCAACCCATTGTATTTTCTGTGATTGTGATTGCGCGATCGGTCTTTCAATCAAGCCATTAAAATATTTAACACGTGATTTTGGCTTTTAGACCAAAACTTTGGAAAAGTGGGTTTTGGGTTTTTACAAAGAAAAAGTTTGATCGGGAATGAGATATTTACAAGGTTTAAATACAGAGGGTGGGCCCACAGTATATACATACAAAATAATGATGCGATCAGGGGTATCGCAAATCGCGGATTGGTCGAGGGCGCTTTAATCTTCTCATTGCAATATTGCGATGCGATCGCGCGATCGCAGCGGAACTTTTATAATGGCATAAAGACTGGTGCTCTTGTGTTTGCAATGCGATAAGCGCTGTGAGGGGTTTAGCACTGGGTTCTAGGGTGCGGGTATGTGGGGGAAGTGGTTGAGACCTGGCCCAAAGGGCTTAAACCCTTATGCACAAACATGTGTTTTTTGTGATTTTTAATGTTTTTCAAAGGATTTGAGGGTTTCGGTATAGATAAAAAATGGGTTTTTAACTATGGGAAAGTGATTTTCATGAGTGGAAGAAGAGAGCTCATGAAAAAATAGAGGAATTTTATGGAGAAATGGGGAAGCAAATGGAGGTTAGTTTTGATTGGGAGAAGGGGAAAATGATGACTTTGCAGCAGTATTCTGGCTTGGAAATCAGTAGGATTTCTAAGTATAAAATGGGAACAACAATGAAGATTTTGGACAGAGGCATGAGGCCTTCAAGGAGACTTCAAGAGACAACAATTTTTTAATGATAAAATTTGTTCCTTGGAGGCTCAAAAAGTCTTAGCCACCTTTTGCTATGAAAAATATTATAGGTGGCTAACAGTGGCTCCACTTGGGGATGGTGCCTACTTGAAGGCATCAAGAACTTCAGACTTGCATTCTCTGGGAGGCTGATCAGTTGCCTCATCCATTTATGTTCTCTGGGAGGCTAACCTATGCTTGATCCATTGGGCGGCCCTTCCTTTGGTGGGATGATCTTCTCTGAAATCATATTAGCAACCATGGAAAATAATGGACTTCATCAATAAAACTTTCTACCTACCCAACCCTACAAATCTAACATTTTTTCTTCATAAGAGTGCACTTGGATTGGCAAACTCTATTCACAACATTTTATTCTTTTGAAAGAAATAAATATAATCTATTTCTACTCCTTATTTCTCCCTGAACTTAGATTAAATAGTTGAGTTTAGATGCTTCTCTGCCTAATCTACCATCTGTTGGGATTAAACTGTCCAACAGATTTTTATTCTCTAAATTCTACAACAGAGATTGAAAAGCACTCAAGTCAGGATTGAATAGTCTAACTTGATGCTAGTCTATGGCATAAAAACAAGCTGCACATAGACATTATTTTGTAGAAAAATTAAATCAAAATGGAAGGCTTAAGATCTGAAAATTCAAAGTACTGCCTTCTCTTTTTACAACTCTGTTTTAACTTTGTTTGAGTTGTTTCTTCCTTTATTTTTATTCTGGTTCAAGTTTTAAGTTAATTAGAACCAGATTTTACATCTCTTTGACTCAGAAAAATAGAACAGACTTGAGTCATTTCTTTTTGGAAACTTAGGTTCAAATTTTGAACATGTTTGAACCTTTAATTTCTATCCTAATCTATCTATTGATAAGCCAAGATTAAATAGTTTAGCAAAATCGAATTCACTATCCTATGAGCAGAAAATTTAAAGTTATTTAGTCAAGATTAGGCTGTTTGACTAACTAGAAGTGTGTCTTTCATGAGTGGCATTTAAGCTTGCACACTTTCAAAATTTGTTTCTCTTTTTGGTATGGGGCTGTACCTTTATTGTTTTGTCAATCTGCCCTCTTTTCTCCTTTCATTTTTTTTGTGTTTTTTATTTTTACAACTTTGAATGCAATGGTGGATGAGATATTTATAGTGGAAAAAAGATAGAAAGGTTTTTGGAACATAACATGGATCAAGAGAAGTAATGCTTAAGCATCCTGCCATTGACAGGACCCCCAAACAGTTCTGCTCCATTCAAATCCTGCAAGAAAAATGCATTGTTACCAGCAGCTGAGTGAATAGAGTAAGGGCCAAGCCATAAGTGGTCAAATTTTCCATGCTTGCCCTTCTCTTCCCTTCTTGAATCCCACTTTAGAACTTTTTCCCCAATCTTGAAATTGCTGGCCTTTGTTCTTTTGTCAAAAATCTTTTTAATGTTGATATGTTTCTACAATGCTTTGCTATACACTTCCTCTCTGGTTTGTTGAAGATGAATGGTCTGGTTCAATCTTCTGATCATGTCATTTTCTTAAGTTTGTAACTCTTGAATCAACTTCATCACTGGCACACCAAGGTTGTTTGGAAAAATTGCATCAGTACCGTACACAAGCTGGAAAGGTGACATATCAATGGATTTCTTCAAAGTCAATCTATCAGCCCACAGTGCATGAACCAGCTTTGTGTGCCAAGACTTCTTGTTGTCCTCCAACAGTTTCTTGATAATATTCACTAAGATTTTGTTTAAGGATTCTGCAAGTCCATTACCTTAAGGGTAATAGGTCGTAGAATGCCTGAACGTTATCTGATATCTATGACAGAACTCAACCATTTCCTTTGATCCAAATGATGCTGCATTATCAGTGATAATCTTGGTAGGACAACCAAACCTGGAGAGAATGTTAGTCTCCGTGAATTTTATGATAACTGAATCATTGGTCTATCTACAAGGTATGGCTTCTATCCACTTAGTGAAATAGTCTGTGGCAGTGAGAATCCATCTATGCTGGGCAGAAGATGGTGGATGGATTTCTCCTATGAAGTCAAGTCCCCACTATTGAAAAGGAGCTTCAACAGTGATAGGATGTAGAGGTAGGGGTAGCAGTTTTCTTTTTCCTTCAAAAATTTGGCATTTATGAAAGGCTATGATCATCTTGTGGATATCAGGAAAAAGAGTAGGCCAATAGAAACCAGCCCTCAAAATTTTGTTGGTTGTTGTCTTCCAGTACAAATGACCTCCACACTCTCCTTTATGGAACTGGTACTTAACCTTCTCTGCATCATACTCAGACAAACATTTAAGCAATAGACCACCTGCATTTTTCCAATAAAGACATCTATCTATAATGCAATAGTTTACAGCTTTCAATTTGAGGAATCTTGCCTTTGTCTTTTTCAAACCACGAGGTGTATTCAATTTAAGAAAAACATAAATAATATCAGCATACCAAGGAGATTTCATAAAATGTTCTTTAACAACAGGAGTTGAGAATTCTTCTTGGTCATCCAAAGCATTAATCATATTAATATTCAGAACTTCAAAATTTGTTTCAGCCATTAATCTAGCTAGACCTTGGACTTTGATGAGTTTAGTGGGTTTTATCTCTAAGTCATACTCAAGGATAATAGCAATCTAGCTATTTCTAGAAAATCACCCTAGAGGTTTTTTGGGTCAAAACCTCCACAGAGCAGGGCATGCCATTCAGAAGGACTCACACACAACCATACTTGAATGCAAAAAACTAGATAACAACGATAGCAGAACTCACCCATAGTCCTACGTTCGATGTAGATCCCGCGGGGTCCAAACCCCCAGCAACCTTTCTTCCTCCTTCAACCTGGAAAACAAGAAAGAACATGCACGGAAACCTAGTTGTACAACATATATTTCTCCTAAACGTTAGTGTAATCCATGTGAAATATGATATAAACGATAATAACTGCTTAATAATCAATCTTTCCACATATAAAAATAGATACTAACACAGAAGTTCAGGAACAAGATGGTTCTTCATTATTATGAACAACATGTACAAAAATAAAGAGTGGAGAGATCACCTGAATCCTTCCACGATCTTCGAGCAGACCGTCGTCTGGATTCGTCCGGCCCTTGCCTCGCTAAGAAAATTTCAAGAGTTGTACACTCGAGATGGCATATAAATGGATGAACATCTCCAGGAAACAAGGGTTTCCTGTATAAATCTGGGAAAGTGCAGGAGGCACGGGGAATCAGACTTGAACTGGGATTCCAACAGAGTATAATGTCTATAAAATTTCTCTCTCCCTTAGGCCATGCACATGAGGGGTTTTTATACTCCCTCAAAGTAGTTTCAGTCAGTTGGAAACAGTTGGCCACGTGCTGGGGTGGTTGAACTACTAGAGTAACCATCAACCCAACCCGAAAAATAGGGAATTTATATAATTTTTAATGGTTTTAATGGCATACGAGGAAAATTACATGTGGACTTGCGTATACACACGGAAAAGTCTGGGCATAACCGCGTATGGGAATTTTAACACTGTTTTTTAGTGAATTTGTTCAAGTATGTAGGAATGGGTGCCCAAAGCCATAAAGACAATCATGAATCACCTGAGGGTGAAAAATGATGCTATAACAATAGCAATCCACTTACCTCTCTTACCATCTGGGTCCTGTGTTAGAATTTCTTTAACAACCGAGTTTGGGACAAAGGCAATGATGTGTGAGTGAAGGATGTACACTCTGAAGTCTTTCAAAGCTTTAACTAAAGCAAAAGCTTGCTTTTCCATGATGTTATACTTCAAAGGGGCATCCCTAAATGCCTTGCTAAAGAATGAAATAGGCTGCTCTTGTGCTTATGGATTTTTATGTAAAAGGACAGCAACTATGGTATGTTCTGATGCAAATGAAAAAATATAAAAATATTTTGAAAAATCAGGACTTATAAGAACTGGTGTTTTGGTTAATGCTTGTTTCACTAGTTCAAAGGACTTCTTTTCTTCCAAGGTCCATTTTACCCCTTGCTCCTTCTTTAACATGTTTGTGATATTCCTAAGGATCTCAGCCAACTTGGGGATTAACCTTCTCAAAAAGTTAATCTTTCCAATGAAATATTGCAACTCTTTGAGGTTTCGAGGATGAGAGATTTGCAATATGGCCTCAATCCTCTTTGGATCTATCTTTATACCCTCTTCTCGAAATAATGGGTCCAAGAAGCTTACCTTTCTGGAGACCGAATAGTGTCTTCTTAGGTTTAAGGATATTCCAAACTTTATGCATTTCTCAAAAATTCTTAAATGTTCTAAGTGCTTTTCATCTTTTCTTGAAAACACAGTTGACATCATCCAGATATATAATGATGAAGTAGCCCAATTCTTCCGAGAATGTTATGTCCATGGCTCTTCGAAAGGTTGCTCCAAAGATTCATTAGACCCAAAGGAATTTTCTACATACATGAAAGTGCCCATGGTGTAGTAAAGGTCAAGCCACTGATCAAAAGAGGGTAAACTAAGATCGCATTGCACTAATAGCCATCCAAAGAAAGAAATTCTTTTAGACCCTACCACCCTTTGTAAAATATGATCCATCTTCGGTAAAGGGTAGTTTTCTTTCAATGAAGCTTTGTTTAAGACTCTAGTGTCTATAAAAAACCTGATTTCTCCAGTTTTCTTCCTAACAGACACCAGATTAGATAACCATTCAAAATATCTAATAGGGACAATAATACCAACATCATACATTTTCATGATCTCCTTCTAAACCAATGGCAACTGGATAGGGTTTATTCTGCGTAGCTTCTGTTTGAATGGTTTTTGGTTTTCTTTAAGGGGGATTTTGTGTTGTATTATTTCAGTGTTATAGGATCTAATATCTTCGTAACTCCACGCAAAAACATCAGAAAACTCTTTAAAAAGCTCTATGTATTTGAGTTTAATGTGAGTCGGTAAAGTCTTAGATAATTTAATCATCATAGGTTTAAGTTCATTTCCTATATTTCACTCTTCTACCTCAGTCTCTATAGGTTCCAGTTTTGGTTTATTCACCACATGGTTAAAATCGAACAACTGCTCTAAAGGAGCCAGACCCTTAGGCAAACTTTCATCTTTAGAGTGCAGAGTTTCTAACTCCTCTGTTTCTAATTCTACATTTATTTATGTTTTTCCTTTAAGTTTGCTAGAAAACAGGCTTATATAAGCCTGTTCAGGAGATGGTTCTTCTTCACCAAGAAAATTTTCTTCCTTGCAGTCTGTTTCATAGTCTGAGTTTGAACCGTTTAGTTCGAATTCATTTCTGAATTGCATGAAGTCTTCTATTTGTTTGTCGTTTTCAAACACCTGCCAATATTTTTCGTTATCAGGCACAACTGGTCTGAATTTAATCTGAGTTGTGTCATCATATGGCGTTAAACATGTTCTAGCTGCAAAGGCTATATTGTGGGCAACAATATTTTCCTTTCTTGGGACGAAAATTAATTGGGACTCTTCGAAAGTTTCTAAAAGGTCCATGACGTCGTTTAGATAGGCTCTAAGTCTGGGATGATTTGTGTTATACTCCCCATTGACTTTCCTAACGATTAACTTTGAATCCCCATACACATCGATTCTTCTGGCTCCTAATTTTTTCAATAGGTGTAATCCTAAGAGAAGGGATTCATATTCCACAATGTTATTGGAACACTGGAAGTTTAATTTATAGGAAATGCATTCGGTGTGGTTACTTATAGTGTTGCGAATCTAGACACCTGCACCAGCATTATTTCTAGTGCATGACCCGTCAAAATGCATACTCCATAGAGGATTGTTTTCAGTTTCATCCATTTGGTGAATGTCCTCTTTAACTACTGTGCCTTCTGATTTTTCATGATTAGCAACACCTGATTGAAATTGTTTTGACTCTTCAAATTTTTCTTTAAGCAGAGGAATGTTTTCTTGAGTGTCAAGGTTTAAAAGCAAAGGACTCATGGCTTGTAGTTCAAGACCCATATTTTTTTTGCTAGATTTTACAAGTTCAGCAAATCGTTTTGACAGTTCTGTGGCATTTACCTCCTCCTCTCTATTGGCCATTAACTCCGTTAGAGTTCCTTGCTCATCTAATGTTTCATCGTTGAACAAAATAAAAGAATCCAGGCCTATATTTACAGAATAGAGGGGAGATTTTTGTGGTCTATCTTGACTTGTAACTATGTATTGCATATGAGACTCCCTGTAAAGTCTTCTAGTCTGATTGAAAACAGGGATAGTCACATAGGTCATGTCCATCTGCATAGTCCCCTGCAACTTAGCCCCCCAATATCTAGATAATAACATTCCATACTTTGGGGGCACATCAACCATGAAAATATCCATGAGTAAGCATTTAGCTGGAATCTGGGCTAAATTAACATAGAGGTCTTTGATTAATCCCAAACATTTTACCCTGATAGAATCGAAGGAGTATAGGTCCTTATAAGGTCTGGTGATTTCTAAACCAAGGCTTTCCATCACAACTTTAGGCATTAAATTATGAGAAGCCCCAGAATCATGCATAGCATTGTGAAAAATTTTGTCATGAACGTTTAAACTCACGTAGAAAGGAGGAACAGGTCCCTCTTGGTATCTTCCTTCTATCTTTGGACCAAAAATAAGCTCTGGCTGGTCATCAATAAGATTGATTGTATGTCCATTTTCCTCTATATTTAAAGCCTTCAAAATTTGGGTCCAATATACATGTTGGGCAGCTAACTCAGTCAAGGGAACAGAGATTTTGATTTTGGAAATTTCTTGCTCCAGGCTGAAAGGAATTTGGCTTTTAAAAGTGCTAGTTTCAGCCTTATTAACTGCCACTCTATTAGCATTATCAACTTGTTGATTTGTTTTATTTACACTTGACACAATGGTTTTAACAAGAGTACTAGCTGAAGTGTTAGTACTACTAGTGTCTGTACTCTACTTTTCTTTGTTTGGAGTGCCTTTCTCTTTTCCTTTGTCAGAATTGATAGCCACTGTTTTGTCCTTTCGTTTGACCTTTTTAGGCATGGTTGTAGTGCTGTTTTGTGAAGATTTGTCAGAGATTTTAGGGTTGGGAGTTTTTTGGCTGGTTTTGCTTCTAAGATCATATTCTCTTTGAGGTTCTATGATGACATTTTCCATGTCTTGATAACAATTTTCATCATAATCTCTTCTGTCATCATAAGTTGTGTATAGACCTTGTTTTCTATCGTAGTGAATCTCAAAGTCATCATTATCTACCCCTAGCATGTTAATATCCTCTTCCTCTGTTATCTGATCTGCTTCCTCAACCTCACTTACATAATTTTGATGAAAGAGAGGAGTGATCTGCAGATCATTTTCCCTTGGTCTGTTTGGAGGTTGGTTCCTTCTAACATTCTGATTCTAGTTCCGGTTTCTGTTTTGAGGAGCAGTTTGGTTTTGGCTTGCTTGTGCTCTCTTAATTATGCTCATCTCTTTCATCATTTATTCCATCATTCTCTCCATCTTTGAGTTTGAAGTGGAAGGTGCGGATTCCTCTCTAAAAGATACTATCTTTTCTTCTTTCATTCTTGCTCTCTTCTCCATTAAGTTGACTTTCACAGAAAGAGCACCTCTTTGCATATATTCAAGAGTTCCAAAATCTCTCTCTCTTAGCGAATAGGTCATGTCAGAGTCAAACCCTTTTGGAAACTTGTTAAAATATAAGCCTTGTGGAGGTTTTAGTTCTAGGTAAAGTGCATTATACACACTATTAAACCTAGTGCAATAAGCTTGGACACTTTCCCCGGGGTTTCTATGGAGGTTCTTGTAATCAGAAATGACTTGGAGAGGATTCTTCTTCACTTCCCATTTGTTTAAGAAAGTTTTATGGAAGCCTAGGAGATCGTTTATACTATGGGGGGCTAAGCTTTTAAACCATTTTCTTACTTCTCCCCCTAAGCTTTGAGAAAATAATCTAAGCTTGACAGAATCATCATCAATTTCATTTCTGTCAAATTAGTCATTCATCTTATCCACATGTTGTGATGCAGTTGTAGCATTGCTAGCATCATATAATGGAATTTTGGACTGATACTCCTGTGGCAGAATAACTAATGGTACATGAAGGACTAAGGGAGCATACCATGCTGCCATGATAGGAGGTGGAGATGGATTTATAGGTGGGTTGACAAAAGGGGAGGTGGGCTGAAGTGGAGTGGTTTGAACAGTGGATGAAGGATGAGTTGATGTGGATGGAACAACAGTAGATTGCTGAGCTAATCTTGGATGAGAGACGCCTAGATTCAACAGGAAGTGTAAATGAAGTGGTGTTGTTTCTCTACTACCAATATGTTCACTTGTTTCAGGAGGTGAAAGTGAAGACTCAGAATCTAGCTGAATTATATCATCAAATGACCTAGTTCTAAATGGATTTACTAAGTCATCTTGTGATTGTTGTAGAGCTAAAAGATTTTCAGGGACTGAATTAGTTCTCAAGGGTGATCTGAAAACAATTGATAATTTAATCCTAGGAGACTTCCAAAGGATAATTTCTGGGTTATCAACTATCTTAGGTGGATTAGGGTCAGGATGGGCTCTAGTGTGAATCTTTCTAGGAGCCACTATGCTATGTTTTTCAAACCCAAACACACAAGAAAATTTCAACCAAGTATGACAATCTTTGAGAGGTTAACTAGTCTATTTTACAAAAAATTTAATCCTGCAGTCCTCTGACTGAGTTTGAAGGATATTATGATGATAAAGGTTCTTCCCAGTGGAGTCTTAAGGTTTGCTAAGGATTGTGGAGTCGCCAAGTGGAAGTTTTTAGCTCCTAAGGAGGTAAAAGTTTTTATGGTCCACCACCATGTTTATTGAAAACCAATCTGAAATACTTTTAGGTTTTTTGAGTTATTTTTCAGTTTAGTGGTTTCTAAGAATATGCTAACTCTGTTTCAAAACTTAGCTATGGTTATGAGACAAAGACAGTTTACTCTTATGGTTAAGCCAACTGATCTTTCAAGGTTAGATAAAGTCTTAAGAGAATCCTAGGGTTTGCCTAGTTTGTCACTGATCCAGGCAAGTTTTATCATGATTATCATTTCTTTGGTAGTGCTTGAAAAGGCTTCTTTTACTCACAAATTTTTATGAATTTTTTAAAGGAAACTAAGATGAAAATTCAATTGAGTTCCCCAGCGGAGTCGCCAGAAATGTTGGGAATCTGTAATTTTAGCAGATTGGTGAGACTAAAACTACAGAAACAACATCGTTTAAACCAACTTTGGGATTCTAGGATCTATCCCTCTTGAATCCGGAGAGGGATCTCTCCAATAAGTGCAAAGATGGATTTGTCTTTGCATTTTTAGGTAATAATATTAGGCTAGTTATGAAGTCCAAGGACTTGTTTGTTTTCTGGATGGTTGAGCATGAATGTTACTTGAGGGGAAAGTTCTAAGTGAAAAAAGTTTCAAATGTGAGAAGTTGCAAGAAAATAGAACAACTTTGGCCAAAAGATAGATATAACACTGGTTTTTAGTCCATTGGGCTATGGAGTCATATCTGGGATTTAATTGAGCAACACCATCAAGAGTGATCCAAGGGGAAAGTAATCTATACCATAAGATTATTGAGATTAAAATGATGGAATGGAAACAATAAAGTGTTGGAGGGGTGGAAACTGATAATAATTTCTCAGAGGATTTATAGTCAGTCCAAACAAGAAAATACTCTTAAGTAACTGTTTAAAACCAACCAAGTGTAGGGCTAACCATTGACTTCTTGGGCAAGTTTGTATTAAAATAGCTTAATTGAAAAAAAATCCAGTAATCCACATAATTACCTTCAGAAAGTATGAAAACATATAAGAGAAGAAAAAGTATAAACTTAAGATCAGATAAAGTACTTTTAAACCTAGTCTTCTTTCAGTCAACACCAAGGGAAACTTTCAGAATCTGCTTTTGGAGAAAAACTAGGACCAGGGCACACCATATCTTCCATAGTCATCTTTAATAAGCAAATAAGGAAAATAACTTTCAAGAACAATGTTTAAAGCAAAAAGTAGGACGAGGGAACTCCAGCATTCCTAACTGCTTAACTGTATTAAATCATTCTTAAATAAACAAATTTGAGGAAAACATTAAGACAAAGATTTTCAGTCAGAGAAGGTTACTGATATACAATAGTTCCTAACTCTATAATTTTTGTTCTTTATCAGAGAATAGTGAACAATATGACATACATAGAAGGAAAACAATAAAAAAGAAATAGGCACTTCACTAGTGATATAGACCAGGATCCCAAGAAAAAGCTTTATATTGATGTCAAACCAGTTACAATCTTCAAGCCCAATGTTTCAGTTCAGCAATCATCTTCACTACTCATCCTAAATAATCTATCACAAGCAGAGCTCCAAGGGCCAGTGAACACTATTTACAATCAGGAGTTTGAGCTCAAATGTATTTCAAAGTTCTGCAACCAACAAATTCTCATCTTCTACAAAAGTGTTTATAGAAGGATGAGGAGGTGAGATCTGATAATAGATCTCCTAAGGTAATTAATACAGATTCAAGACTTCTTGGCCTTCTGAGGGGCTCGATGAAGAATTTTACAAGTGTTTCTCTGTATTAACTGTTTTACAATTAATATCATAGCTCGATGGGAGCTTTTATTGACTTTGAGGCTCTGTGTAATGTTTGGAGTAACTCTGCAAATATTTTTGCATTGATTTCCCTCGCGTAAGTAACTCGGCTGCGCATGAGGAAAATATCTGCTCCCGCAATAACTTCGACCTCTATTTTGAAAGGGTTGAGGGAAATGCGTTCCGTGGTAGCCGAGGGAATCACCCGCTCAAAATGAGCCAATATGGCCTTTCCCGCGTTAAACACTTATGATTTCTTTTTAACTGTTTTTAATTTGGGGGAATTAGGCTTTTGATAATCATTCTTAGCCATGATCCCCACAATTCTGTCTTCAATATTCATTCTGTTGTGCTTTGTCTTCAAACTTATACTCTTTTAACTGTTCTTTTGAATAAAACAGTGTCTTGTCGATGTGCAGGGCCGCGCAGGGATTTTTATGGTATTGGTGCCCATGGAGCATCGATAAAACATTGAATCCAACCCTGCGAATGGTTCTCTTCATGGACCAAAGACACCGGAATCGTCATTCCCGGCCCCTGGCCTTTCTTCAATATAACAGCATAAACCATTTAAAACCTGCATAAAACATAAAATAATTAAGAAATCCTGCATTTTTTAGGTTTATTGTTGTAGAGGACGTGTGGAGGAAGTGTGGCCGTTGGATGGCATCATCCAACGGTCGGGATTAATCGAGAGAGATCGTAGAACGGGCGGAAGAAGATTGAATCTGAGCCATTGATTGCGTAGATATCGATGGTCGGGAGTGGAGTTTGAAAGTAAAACGGAGGAAACAGGGCAATGGAATGTGGACCATCGATCTGCAGATCAGATCGACGATGGAGGTTGATTTACCGCTGTGTCGAGACCACGTTAAGTGTCGGGCACATTCGGTAAGCGATAGCTGTTGGATGGGCGGCTTCAAATCAGACGGTCCACGGCGATATCGCTGGGCATCCACGTCCGAACAATAACGCGTGATGGACAGTAGTTTTCCAAACAGTGCCCAAGCCATGTGTCAAGCAATGTATGGAATCGCTAGCGATCAGGAATAAACCGCCCTCTGCTCAAAGGCGGTGCGATGAATACCACGCGGTTTTGGACGGGTGAGTGGAAGTTGGGGACCACTGGGGAGACGAACTCCGCACCATCTGATCTGCAGATCAGATCGATGGTGCGGAACAGTTTAAAAATGGAACCGGCGGAATAAATGTAAAATAATTAAAAACCCAAAGTTTCAATTAAAACAAAGGTTTTGGTCGGGATTTATTTTATTTGAAGCGGATAGGCGCCCGATTGCGGGGCCGTGGGCGCGTGGGGAAAGATATGACCGGGGATTAAAAAAGGAAGGGGCCTATCGCATATCGGAACTTTGGGCCCGGGCTTTTCAATCAACCCATTGTATTTTCTGCGATTTCGATTGCGCGATCGGTCTTTCAATCAACCCATTAAAATATTTAACACGTGATTTTGGCTTTTAGACCAAAACTTTGGAAAAATGGGTTTTGGGTTTTTACAAAGAAAAAGGTTGATCGGGAATGAAATATTTACAAGGTTTAAATACAGAGGGTGGGCCCACGGTATATACATATAGAATAATGATGCGATCGGGGGTATCGCAAATCGCTGATCGGGCCAGGGTGCTTTAATCTTCTCATTGGAATATTGCGATGCGATCGCGCAATCGCATCGGAACTTTTATAATGGCATAAAGACTGGTGCTCTTGTGTTTGCGATGCGATAAGCGCTATGAGGGGTTTAGCACTGGGTTCTAGGGTGTGGGTATGTGGGGGAAGTTGTTGAGACCTGGCCCAAAGGGCTTAAACCCTTATGCACAAACATGTGTTTTTTGTGATTTTTAATGTTTTTCAAAGGATTTGAGGGCTTTGCTATAGTTAAAAAATGGGTTTTTAACTATGGGAAAGTGATTTTCATGAGTGGAAGAAGAGAGCTCATGAAAAAATAGAGGAATTTTATGGAGAAATAGGGAAGCAAATGGAGGTTAGTTTTGATTGGGAGAAGGGGAAAATGATGACTTTGCAGCAGTATTCTGGCTTGGAAATCAGCAGGATTTCTAAGTATAAAATGGGAACAACAATGAATATTTTGGACAGAGGCATGAGGCCTTCAATGAGCCTTCAAGAGCCAACAATTTTTTAATGATAAAATTTGTTCCTTGGAGGCTCAAAAAGTCTTAGCCGCCTTTTGCTATGACAAATATTATAGGTGGCTAACAACACCCTAGGGATAAATCTATATGAACTTCATGCACCATTAGAGAAGCTTCCCCCACAATGTGGTTAGGAACTTTATCAACCTAGAAATTAGCACTACAATCCTTTTCGCCCTACAGATGAATCCACATAAGAACTAATGTGGTTTTTCATCACCATTACCCTTTATAAAGTTCTTGGAACTACTATAACCATATTTTTGGTTGGATTGTTCACCAAGATAAAATATTATGGACATGTTTGAATAATTAGGCCTACTCCCCAACTTGAACTAAAATTCAAACATAACATATGACACCTCTACTTGTATTCCCACCTTCATTTTTTTTCACTACTATTATATCCCCAACTACTAAGAAAAGGTGGTTTCAATTCAAAATTAGAATAAAATGTTGGGATTACCTCTAGGCTTTTAAAATTCATAGGGTGGTTAGTTTGGATTGGATCCACTTTTCTTAGGCTATATCATGTCTACTACTTGACCTTCCTCTAGCTCAAACAATTAGAACACATCACTAAGTGTTTCTTCCTCTTCTTTATTTGTGATGATATCTCTTTCAATAGGCTAATAAATACGTTACAAACTAAGGCTTCCTTTTATACAATAATGCTCCATCTAATTGAACTTTCTCAACTCCTTGTGGCAATACTTCTTTTTTCTCTTCCAAATTTCTAGACATATTCTCCTCGCCTATTCTTCTCTCCAAGCTCTTTCCAATTGTTAAATCCCCTATATGAACAAATGTTTGGTATTCTCTTGAAAAATTTGAAACCTTTCAAACTCTTTTACTTGTGCCTCTAAACTTTCCATCATCACTAATACTCAATTTCATTACCATAGTATTATGATGAATCCACTTCGTTCTATTCATCCACCACTTCTTAATTATTTAATTTTGATTAAAATACTATTTTTCCTTCTTTAATGCATGTGATTCCTCCATCACACCTTATTCCCTTAGTTATTCAATATCAATCAATCCATTCTAGGTCACCTCCAATCATTGGTTCTTACACTTCCATGGTTGAAGAACTAAAAGACACATAATCTTCTTCCACCACAAAATTATTTATCCATGTCATGATCTCCAACCTTTTATAAGCTACTTTCTTGAACTACTGCTCTTCTCTTGATTTTAGAGAACTAGTTTAACTCTACTACAATATCTATATTCTAACTCTATGTTGTAATTAACCCAAATATATTTTACTCTTGAGACTTTCTTATCGAACTACTACAACAAAACAAAATCAACAAAAGCAAATTATGGGAATTCCATTAGATCTCTATCCTTATGTTCCAAGCATCTTCCATGGGTGAAAAATCAAGATCATCAATTCCATGTCTTCTAGGGCATATTTCTCAACTATGTTTTCCACTTATGTTATAATTGCTTCCACGTTTTCTCCCCTTTAAACTTGACTTGGGATAATTATCCATGTCTTATCTGTATCAAAGTTTATAACCAAGGTATCTTGGAATCTGGCATGCTTCCCCACCTTTTCAATCTATACTTTATCAGAAATTTTCACATGTAACATCATCAATAGCCAGAGAAATTTCAACAATTAATTGCCTTGGTGTAGAGGTATTTTAATTTTTAACATTTACATAAATTTTTAATTTTCTCCAGATTCTACAAACAAATTTGTAGTGGAGGAAGGTATCTGTCTTTGTTAGTAAGCGGAGGTGTCTTTATGGTCACCTATTTGAGCAAACATTGCATCATAGATCTACCATTGTATGTGTTTTTTTCCTATAATATTTATTGGGCACTCAACACCCCAGTTGCTAAGATAATTTGGAAAAAGGAGGTGATCAATGTCATATATTTGAGATGATCAATCTCAAAATACAAAAAACCTATGGGTTGGATAGAAAAATAAAGTATAAATTAACCTCAAAAATCTCTATTTAGAAAAATAAATGTCCTCTGATTATCATGGAAGAAAATTATTCATTGAAAATGAAGTGTTTCGCCATGTTTATATATGGAGGGCCTCAACCAAAACCACAAAAGATCCAAATAATACTTAAATCAAGGGGAAATTTAATAAAAAATCCATGTATTCCTATCAAGTTGTAGTGGATTCAAGAAGTACCCCAAGCCCCCAGGAGCTATTAAACCTCAATGTTCAACCTGTTAGCCATCAATAAAATTTTGTCATAACTAATGATGGCTAAAACAAGTCTTCCAACCTTCAAGAAACAAATTTGGAGCAAATCTGTGAGTTCTTGAAGCCTTGCTATGTCTCTTTTCCAAAAGACCCATCTCACTGATGTTTTCACTTAAAAAATCCTTCGAAGAAGCCCTGCTAATTCAAAAGGAAAACTGCCTTCAAAGCCATAATTCCCACCATTTCTCCATTTCAAAATATTTCCTTCATTTTACCCATTTTCCCCTCATTTTCCCTTCATTATACTCCATTTCCTTGAAAAACCCCCTAAAACCATATAAATCCCCTTTATTTGGTCTCAAACCCCTTTTTCTAAACTTATCGAAACCCATTTTAGGCCTTAAAAACCTTCATTTTGGCCTTTTCTGCCCATTTTAACATAAGGCCTTAAGCATCTTTTTCTTAAGCCCTTAGCCCCTTCTTCACCATAAGACTAAGGCCTGTGATCATCTGCGACCATCGACAAAGTCTTAGCCCCTTCCCTTATGTTCCTCTCCGCCGATGGAACCCTCACCGTTGGTCTCTCCCAGATTGGACGACCGTTATATTTCACTTTTTCCCATTGGCCATCACACCTTGGAGATTCCCATTTCCTCATTCCCAAACCCTGTTCTCTTCCGATATTCATTTCCCCCACAACACTTCTCTGCCATTGATCTCATCACGATCCAAGGGCCAGCAAGGCTCCCCCCTGTTCTCCCTCTCCATCCACCATGGTCCCCCCAAAATAAATCCTAACTGTTGATCTCCTTGATCTAACGATCCTCGCTCCATCACCTCACCAAACTTCCTCCCAATCATCTTTTACCAAAGCCTCTCCACCGATATAATCTGAGCCATTGATCTCCTTCATCCAACGATCATCGTTCGTCCTTGCTATTTCACCCTGCTGATTAAACATTCCATTAAATGACAAGACAGCTGACGTCATTGTTGGTCCCACCGGACCGCACAATTCTATCTGTCGTACTCGCTCATAACCATCAATATGGATTACCCAAATTGAATGGTCATCTCTTTCTCATTTTTTCCAGCCCTCCATCCCATTCATTTTTTTTTGCGTATCCCCAAAAAGATCTCCACCATCGATCTATCTGATCCGATGGCCATCGTTCTTTCACCATTCATCCATCCTCTTGCCCATTTTTTGTATTTTGCATCTCTGTGAAGTAATCCTGACCATTGACCTTCCCGATCCAATGGCTCATAATCCATATCACGCTTGTTTCACCAAAAGGCTTAAACACCCAATTTTTGTGCGAAATAGGAGGTTTCGCCCTGGATAGGTGTCGCCTGATGTATGGTATCACATTAAAAATAAACAAAACCACTTACCTCTTAGCCCTCGCACGAATACCACCTTGGTATTCCTCAAAAACACCCTTTTCCATTAGTGCCATTATTCAAAATTGTTCATGTTTCTTCACAAATTCTGCCATGGAAATTTTCTCCTCTACGCATTCTCCTCCTTCCGTATTGCTCTTTGCCCTCGCCAAACCCTCAGAAGCAGTTATACCCATATAAATGCAGGTTTTATTTTGATTATTGGTTGCTTGTGCAGGTTTCATGGTGGTTAAATGAGAAAGCCATCCTACAGTCAAGGAAAGTGATTAAACGCTGAGGGTGACAATCCTCTAAGGCTTGATATCACCTAAAATGACATAAAGGGTTGAATCTCAACATTTAATTGATGCATCATGAACATTGGTTACTCCAGTGAAACCCTTCGGCGCAGAAAGCCACCTATACAGAAGAACAGTAAAGAAAATCAGAGATTAAAGTTTAAAGGTTAAGCATAAAATTTGAAGATCAAAGGCTTAGTCTGCAGCTTAATAAGGTGAAGACGTATTTTGAAAACAAAAGATGATTAGAAAGGCCTTAAATCACAAATCAATGGCCTAAATCAGTGTTTAAAGTGACAAAATAAGACAGATCAGTAAAGGGACCGCTCCAAATGCCAGATCGATGAAGCAATTAATCCCCCAAAAACCAAAAAATGCCACCTACAAGATTATTTACCTCAAAAGCATACAAATTGAAGGCACAGTTAGAGATATTTTGTAAAGACAGCTTAGAAGTTATTACAAGCCTACCTAAAAAACCTAAAAGTCAACAAAAGCAACCAAGTAGTGCAGAAAGTTAATATAAACATAGAGTTAGACTCAAATACATTTTGACTTAGGCCTTGCATGGTCTCAAAGGTCAAAAAAATTAAACTCTGTCATTTATGAACCATTAGAGACCCCCTCTTTCACTCCACCTCCTTATTTACCTATAAATATTGTACGAGGAGTTCATTGTTTTTGTTGGTTGGATTATTATTGAAGTGTAAGATAGTTTTTGAAGCAGTTGAAGTGTTGTTGAGTAGTTGAAGAATACTAGGCTGAGAAGAGAAGTTTTGAGCTATAGAGACCTGTTGGACTTGAAGTATGTAACTGGTTTGAACATCAATAATACAAGCTGATTCATGGGATCCTGGTCTATGTTAATGGTGATGTTATTCCTCATTGTTTTTGTTTTCCCTTATGTTTTACATGATGTCCATATTCTCTGATAAAGAACAGAAAATTTAGAGTAGGATTTACTGTAAAGTACCCTATTTCTGTCTGAAAGCTTTATCTTTATGTTTTCCTCTACTAAGGTATGTTTATAGGATTCTTAATTTCCCTCTAGGTTTATCCAGCTTGTTGATTTGAGAATGATTCAATAGAGTATAATCAGTGAAGAAATGTTGTTGAGCCCATGTCTTTCTGAGTACAAATTGAGATATTGTTTTTGAATGTTCTTTTCAAGGTTTCCTAAGTAGAGTTAACCCAGTGAAGTCTTTGATTTTCCCTATCCTCTGTCTAGTCTTTAATAGTTGCCTTGAAACATCCCTTGAGAGTATGCCAAAAGCAAGCTAGAATTCTAAGTTTATGTCTAATATTAGGCTATTTTTCTTGTTCTCTTATATGTTTTCTCCTTTCTGAAAGTAGTCTTAGGATTACTAGATTGTTTTCTGAAAAGTGTGCTTTAATAAAAGTTTTTCCAAAGAAGTCTATGGTTTTCCTTGTCCATTGGTTTGCTTCAAACAGTTACTTTGAAAGGCTTTTCTTGTTTTAGTGAAGTTAATAGATGCTTAATTGGTTATTAGCTTTTCTTCTTTCACAACATTTTAATGTTTCATATCACAATTGAATCTAAAAATATCCTTTGATATAGATGACTTGCCCTATGGAAACTCTTAAAGAATTGTTGTACAATTAAATCCTTTTGTGACTCCATAGCCCAATGGGTTAATACTGTTTCTTGACCTATTATTTCAGCTGAAACATTCTTCAATCTGCTCTCACCTTCACCCTTCAGTTAACTTATTCAGTTAATTATTTCCATCCCAACCAAAAAAACAAACAAGTTCTTTGAGCTTCATAACTAGTCCAATATCATAAACAAAGCATAAAGATATATCCTTTGAAAACACTTAATAGAGAGATCCTTCTCTGAATCCAGGAAGGCTAGGTCCTAGGATTCCAAAGCGATTCTAATGTGGCCCCCTACAGAATTTATTCTTGCCACTCTCATAAATTACAAGGAGCCAACATAGTGGCAACCATACTTGGGAAAAATACTGAGTAATAGATAACTTCACAACTCAGAAAACCCCCTTCCTAAAAATGAATCAAGTGTCTGCCAAGATTTGTTTCTGATTGCTGATGTGGACAACAACCATACCTTAGTAACAAGTAAAAATCCTCCACCTGGTGACTCCACTAGTTTTCAGTAGGCCTGTTGATTTCCCTTGATTTTCCAAAAAACTCCACTGGGAAACTCTTGTATCATAACATCATACAAACTTAGTTAAGAGAACTTTGAGGATTAAGTTTCCTTTCATAATATTAGTTGGCCTTTTAAAGACTGTCATACTTGGCTAAACTTTTCTCATCATTGGGTCTAAAAACATAACATAGTGGCTTCTAAAAGAATTCATACTAGAGCCCATCCTGACCCAAATACTCCTGAAATAGTTGACAATCCAGTAACTATCCTTAGGAAGTCTCCTAAATCCAAGAATCCAACTATTGTCAAACCAATTCATAGAGCAAACTCTATTCCTGAAAATCTTGCAGCTCTGCAAAATCCACAAGTTGACTTACTTGTCATAAGGAATCCATCCATAAAAAGGTCACTTAGTGATATAGATCAGATAGACTTTGGGCCTCCACATTCACCCCAATCTAGTGGTGACCATACTGATAGCATAGAAACCCCTCCATCTACACCACCTGATATTCATATCATTCATAATTTTGGTTTCTCTCATCCTAAATATGCTCGACAGTACTTAGTTGTTCCAAGTACTTCTATTACATCCATTCATACATCCACAGTTCAAACCACTTCACTTCCTCACCTTCCTCCACTTGTAAATCCTCCATTGTTTCCAAAACCTCATCTCATGGCAACATGGTATGCTCCCTTAGTCCTTCCTTTGCCTTTACTTGTTCTACCATAGGACTATTAGTCCAAGATTCCATTATATGATGCTAGTAGTTCTACTATAGCACAACAACATGTGGATAGAATGAATGATTACTTTGACAGACAAGAAATAGATGATGAAACTGTAAAACTTAGAATGTTTGCTCAAATTTTAGGGGGAGAAGCAAGAAAATGGTTCAAAGGCTTAACCCCTAAGAGTATCAATGACCTTCCTTCTTTTCATCAATTATTCCTAAACAAATGGGAAGTCAAAAGAAACCCCCTTCAAATCCTGTTAGAATACAATGATCTTAAAAGAAATTCCGGAGAGTGTGTTCAGGATTATCGCACTAGATTCAATAGTCTTTATAATGCACTCCCTCCACAAATGAAACCTCTTCAAGGCTTAGCCTTAATAAAGTTTTCTAAAGGATTTGACCTAGACATGTGTTATCAGTTAAGAGAGAGAGAACCCCTTACATTATAAGACATGCAGAAAGGGGAAGTAAGTGTAGAAGCTAACCTTAATGCCAGAAGGGCTAGATTGAAAGCAAAGAAAAAGGTTACCTACAAAGATGAAGCTGGACCTTCCACATCAAACTCAACAATTGATAATTTGGTTAGAACCATGGAGATGATGATGGAAAGAATAAGCATGAATGAGAGAGCTTATTCTAAATAAAATCAAACAGATCCTCAAAACGAAAATCAAATTCAGAATCAGAGCTTAAGAAGGAATCCCCCTCAAATTAGCCAAAGAGGCCCTGATCAGCAAGTTAGACCCCCTTTTCAACAGAATTATGTTGATGAAGAGGGGAGAACAATATAAGTAACAGAGGAAAATCACATGAAAATGTTGGGAGTAAACAATGAGGATACTATTTTCCTCAATGAAGAAGAACAGGTCACATACAGACATGATGAGGAAGAAGGCCTAGAATCAGAATATTATAAACTAGGCTTTTAAAATTCCATAATGGAAGTACACAAACAATATGACTTGAGAAGTAAAAATAACCAAGACACTCCCAAGAAAAAAGCCTCCAAAAATTCTGCCAAAAACCGCATTGTAAATACTTTAAAAAAGAGAGCATAAAACAAAAACATAGTGGTTGAAATTTCTGATCAAAACAAGGGAAAAAACACCCAAATCAATGACCAACATAGTGGTGACCCTAGCAGCACTAGCACCTCATCTAATGCTCCTGAAAAAACCATTTTAACTGTTGTAAATAATAAAAAATAGCAAGCTGATTTTGCTAAAAAAACAGTGACTAAAAAAGCTGAATTAAACATTTCCAAAACTCAAACTCCTTTTAGCATAGAGAGTGAAATTGACAAGATAAAAATATCCATCCCTCTCACTGAGTTAGTCACTCAAGATGTATATAGGTCCCACTTGTTAAAGGCCTTGAACATAGGATATCACAATGACTCTGTTAACTTAAATGATGACAAACCTGAGCTTCTATTTGGACCGAAAATTGAAGGAAAATTTCAGGAAGGTGGAGTTCCTCCATTCTATGTTAGCTTAAACATCCATGATAACATTTTTCACAATGCCATGCTTGATTCAAGAGCATCACATAACCTAATGGACAAAGTGATAATGGAAATATTAGGCCTAGCGGTAACCAAACTTTATAAGGATTTATACTCCTTTAATTCCAGCAGAGTCAAATGCCTAGGCCTAATAAAAGATCTCTGTGTCAATTTAGCACAAATCCCAGCCAAAAGTTTAGTAATGGAAATTTTTGTGGTTGATATACCCCCTAAATATGGCATGCTTCTTTCAAGATCTTGGGGTGCTAAATTACAAGGCAAAATGCAAATGGATATGACTTATGCCACCATCCATGTCTTCAGTCAACCTAGAAGACTTTATAGGGAAACACACATGAAATACATGGTGAGTAGCCAAGAAAGACCAGAAAACTCCCCTCTTTATTTTATACATACTGACCTTGACTCATTCATTTTGTACAATGATGAGATTCCTAATATGCAAGGATTAGAAAATGAAAAATCAACCAACATAGTGGCAGCCATAGAAAAAGAGGAAGGAAAGGAAAATTCATCCAAGCAGTTTGCTAATTCAGCAAATCACAGCAAACAAAATAAAGGTATTGAGCTACAAAAAATTCATAAACATTGTGCCAATCATAACAACCAAAGAGAAATTCCTAAACACATTGAAAATATTGAGGAAAAAGACACAAACAAACATAGTGTAGACCCTAAAAAAGAACATAGTAATGATCAAAATAGACAAAACAGGGAGGAAAAAGAAGAAATTTATGATGAATCTGAAAAAAATCCTCTTTGTAGCATGAGTTTTGATGGGTCTTGTAGTAAAACTGGTGCAGGAGCAAGCATATGGGTACACAACACTGAAAACAACCATGTTGAGGGTCATTCATACAGATTAAACTTTCACTGCACCAATAACATAGCAGAATATGAAGCACTCTTCTTAAGACTACAATTGCTGAAAAAATTAGGAGCCAAGAGGATAACAGTTCATGGGGATTCAGAATTGATAATTACGCAAGTAAATGGGGAATATACTGCCAAAAATCCCAGACTAAGAGCCTATAGAGATGATGTCATGGAACTATTAAAATCATTTGCTGAATTCCAACTTACTTTTTTCCCTAGAAACCAAAACATTCTTGCCAACAGATTAGCCTTTGTTGCTAGTACATGCTTGAAACCTTATGAAATAAAACAATATTCAGTTCAAGTCAAATATAGACCAACAGTCCCAAGCAATGAAAAATACTGGCAAGTTTTTGAAGGAGATAAACAAATAGAAGACTTCCTACACTCTAGAAATGAATTTTAAATGCCAAATTCAGGTTCAGATTATCAACAAGATTGTCCTACTAAGGAAACATCACTTTTTAAAGAATAAATATTTCTTGAGATTGCTGATATAAATCTGTTAACCAAAGTATCCAAACATAAAATAGAGAACTACATAGATTTAGAAAAATAAGATCAAGAAGTACTGCAATCTAAAACTAAAAGCTTTCGAAAAGGACTGGTCCCTTTAGAAGAATTATTTGACTTTAATAATGTTGCAAAAAGGCCAAAAATAGAACCTACTGAAGTTCAAGTAGAAGAGTGGAATATAGGCAGTGAAGAAAAGCTAAAAATGATCAAATTATGCAAAACACTGCCAGCTCACATCAAACTGAAATACCTTGAGTAGTTTATAGAATTCTCTGATGTGTTTGCATGGAGTTATGAAGATTTGAAATCATATGATACAGAAATAATTCAGCATAATATACCCCTCAAAGAAAACCAGAAGCCTTCTAGACAAAAACTGTGCATAATCAACCCTGTTCAATTACCTCTAGTAGAGAAAGAAATTAGAAAAAATTATGATGCTAGAATTATAGTCCCTGTGAGATACTCAAAGTGGGTATCTAATCTTGTATCACTTAGGAAGAAAACAGGATAAATAAGGCTTTGTATTGATTTCAGAAACTTAAATAAAGCCTCATTAAAGGACAACTATCCCTTGCCCAAAATGGATCATATTTTACATAGGGTAGTAGGTTCCAGAAGAATTTCCTTGCTAGATGGCTTCTCAGGATACAATCAAGTATTGGTACATCCTGATGACCAACTTAAAACAACCTTTACTACACCTTGGGGCACTTTCATGTATGTGAAAATGCCTTTTGGTTTAATGAATGCTGGTGCCATATTCCAGAGAGCCGTGGACATTGAATTCTCAGAAGAAATAGGCTAATTCATTGTGATTTACGTAGATGACATCACAGTTTATTCCAAAACAGATGAAGAACACCTAATACACCTAAGAAAAGTCTTTAAGAAATGCAGAAAATATGGTTTATCCTTAAATCCCAAGAAAACATTGTTTGGTCTTCAAGAAGGTAAAATCCTTGGACATATCATATCTGAAGAGGGAATAAAGATAGACCCAAAGAGGATTGAAGGTGTTTTGAAAATCAACCATCCTAGAAATATCAAGGAACTTCAATATTTCATTGGAAAGATTAATTTCTTGAGAAGGTTCATACCCAACCTAGCTGAACTCCTTAGAAACATGACATATATGCTTAAAAGAGAACAAGGAGTTAAATGGACCATAGAAGAAAAGAAATCATTTGAGCTGGTAAAACAAGAACTTACTAAAACATCAGTTCTCATTAGTCTTGATTTTACAAAATATTTCTTCATATTTTCATTTGCATCAGAACACACTGTGGCTGCTGTCCTCCTACAGAAAAACACAGAGGGACAAGAGCAGCCTATTGTATTTTTCAGCAAGGCATTGAGAGAGGCACCTTTGAAGTATAATATAATGGAAAAACAAGCTTTTTCCTTCGTCAAAGCTTTAAAAGACTTCAGAGTTTACATTTTACACTCACACATCATAGCATTTGTGCCTTATTCAGTAGTAAAAGACATCTTGACACAAGATCCTGATGGCAAAAAAGGAAAGTGGATTGTTGTTATATTAGAATATGATTTAGAAATCAAGCCCACTAAACTCATCAAATGCCAATGACTAGAAAAACTTATGGCTGAATCCAACTTTCAAGCTCTCGATATAAACATGTTTAATGCATTGGATGAACAGGAGGAGTTGGAGACTCCACCTATTGAAGATCATTTTCTTAATTCATCTTGGTATGCTGATATTTTTTATGTGTTGTTTAATCTAAATGTCCTTCCTAGTCTAAAACAAAGGCAATATTTTTAAAATTAAAAGCTGTAAATTACTGCATTTTGGATAAATGTTTATATCGGAAAAATGCTAGTGGATTATTGCTTAAATGTTTGCCTGAGAATGATGCAGATAAGATCAAGCATGAGTTCCATAAAGGAGAATGTGGAGGTCACCTCTATTGGAAGACAACAGTAAACAAAATTCTTAGAGCTGGCTAATACTGGCCCACCCTCTTCCAAGATATCCACAAAATGGTCATTTCCTGTCATAAGTGTCAAATATTTGAAGGCAAAAGAAAATTTCTTTCGTTACCTCTGCAACCAATCACTATTGAAGCTCCTTTTCAGCAGTGGGGTCTAGACTTCATTGGGGAAATCCATCCTCCCTCATCAACCCAACATAAATGGATCCTCACAGCAACTGATTACTTTACCAAATGGATAGAAGCCATCCCTTCTAGGAATGCCACAAACTCAGTCATCATTTCATTCCTTGAAAATCATATCATTTATAGATTTGGTCGTCCTAGGAAGATTATCACTGATAATGCTGTTGCATTTGGATCCAAAAAGATGGTTGATTTATGTCATAAATATCAGATAACTTTGGGCCATTCCATAGCTTATTACCCTCAAGGTAATGGGCTGGCAGAATCCTCAAACAAGATTTTGGTAAACATAATAAAGAAGTTACTGGAAGAGAATAAAAAAACATGGCACAATAAGCTATTACATGCACTTTGGGCAGACAGATTGACAGTCATAAAGTCAATTGGAATGTCCCCTTATCAGCTAGTTTATGGAGCAGATGCAATATTTCCAACCAGTCTAGGAGTGCCAGTCATGAAGCTGATCCAAGAGGTACAGTCTGAAGAAGACGACATGACAAGAAGAATAAACCAAACTGTACATTTATAGCAAACCAGAGAGGAAGTATACAAAAGAGCACAGCAAGTACAAGAAAACATTAAGAAGTTTTTTGATAAAAGAACAAAGGCAAGTGATTTTAAAATTAGTGACAAAGTACTAAAATGGGATTCTAGGAAAGAAGATAAGGGCAAACATGGAAAGTTTGAAAATTTGTGGAAGGGCCCTTATTTCATTCAATCTACTATAGGAAACAATGCATTTTTTCTTCAAGAGATGGATGGAGCTAAACTTTTTGGAGGTCCTGTCAATGGTAGGATGCTCAAACATTATTTTTGTTAAGGTTTTTGTTCAAAGTTCTTTTCAATTCATTGTAAATAACACTGCTTGAAAGAAAATTTGCATAGGAAAAATACAAAAAACACTAGAAAAAGAGAAAAAGAGGGCAGATAAAAAGAAAAGGTACAACCCCATACCAAAAAAGAGAAAAATCTAAAAGTGTGCAAGTCAAAATGCCATTGCTTGAAAAGAAGTTGTTATTTAGTCATACAGCCTAATCATGACTAAGTAAATTTCAATTTTGTGTTGATAGGTTAGTGGAAAGAAGATCTGCGAAACTGTATAATCTTGGCTTATCAATAGAATAGATTAGGATAGAAAAATAAGATGGTTCTAAAATGCTCAAAATCTGAACCAAGGAAAAATAAAAGATAGCTCTAAACAGATCAAAATCAGAGTTGGAAAAGAAAGAAGGATGATTCATAATTTTCAGACCTTAAGCCTTCTCAATTTTGTTTTAATTTTCTGCAAATAAAGTCTATGTGCGGCTTGTACATACAACCATAGACACCATAGCATATCAGATAGTTCAATCCTGATTTGACTATGTTTTAAATTTCTGTTTTAGAATATAGAGAATGCATATCTGTCAAACAGCTTAATCTTGATAGATAGTAGCTTAGGTAGAGAATTGTTGAGTTCAATTGTTTAATCTGAACTCATGGAAGTTATAAAGGTAACAATAGATCATATTTCCTATTTTTGAAAAAAATAAAATGATGTTGAAAGGGTTTGCAAGTCAAAATGCACCCACTGAAGAAAAAATGTTAGGACAAGTAGGATGTGTAGGTATAAGTTTGGGAGAAAAACCATCTGATTATGTTATTACAGATCATCTTCTTAAGCAGCATGATCAAAGAAGGAAGAGGTTGTCAAAATGCAAAAAAACACAAGGCACTGGTCTAGTTTCCAGAGATTTATCTCTGAGGTTCTTGACACCTCCAAGGAGCTGCCCTCCCCAAGTGGAGCCACTGCTAGCCATCAATAAAATTTTGTCATAACTAATGATGGCTAAAACAAGTCTTCCAGCCTTCAAGAAACAAATTTGGAGCAAATCTATGAGTTCTTGAAGCCTTGTTGTGTCTCTTGTCCAAAAGACCCATCTCACTGATGTTTTCACTTAAAAAATCCTTCAAATAAGCCCTGCTGATTCAAAAAAAAAACTTCCTTCAAAGCCATAATTCCCACCATTTCTCCATTTCAAAATATTTCCTTCATTTCACCCATTTTTCCCTCATTTTCCCTTCATTATCCTCCATTTCCTTGAAAACCCCCCTAAAACCATATAAATCCCCTTTATTTGGTTTTAAACCCCTTTTTCTAAACTTATCGGAACCCCTTTTAGGCCTTAAAAAACTTCATTTTGGCCTTTTCTGCCCATTTAACATGAGGCCTTAAGCACCTTTTTCTTAAGCCCTTAGCCCCTTCTTCACCATAAGACTGAGGCCTGTGATCGCCCGCAATCGTCGGCAAAGTCTTAGCCCCTTCCCTTATGTTCCTCTCCGCTGATGGAATCATGACCGTTGGTCTCTCCCGGATTGGACGGTCGTTACATTTCGCTTTTTCCCATCGGCCATCGCACTTCGGCGATTCCCATTTCCTCATTCCCAAACCTTGTTCTCCACTGATATTCGTTTCCCCCGCAACACTTCTCCACCATTGATCTCATCACGATCCAACGGCCAGCAAGGCTCCTCCCTGTTCTCCCCCTCCATCCACCATGGTCCCCCCGAAATAAATCCTGATCGTTGATCTCTTTGATCTAACGATCCTCGCTTCATTGCCTCACCAACCTTCCTCCCGATCATCTTTTACCAAAGCCTCTCCGCCAATATAATCTAAGCCATTGATCTCCTTCATCCAATGATCATTGGTCGTTCTTGCTATTTAACCCTGCCGATTAAACATTCCATTAAACGACAAAACAGCTGATGTCATTGCCAGTCCCACCCGACCGCGCAAGTCTGTCCATCGCGCTCGCTCACAACCATCGATCTGGATTGCCTAGATCAAACGGTCATCTATTTTTTTCATTTTTTCTAGCCCTCCACCCCATTCATTCTTTTTTGTGCATTCCCAAAATTATCTCCACCGTCGATCTATCTAATTCGACGGCCATCGCTCTTTCACCATTCATCCATCCTCTCACCCATTTGTTGTATTTTACATCTCTATGAAGTAATCCTGACCGTTGACCCTCCCGATCCAACAACTCATAATCCATATTGCGCCTGTTTCACCAAAAGGCTTAAACACCCCATTTCTGCATGAAATAAGCGATTTCACCCTAGACAGGTGTCGCCTGATGTATGGTATCGCATTTGAAAGAACCAAAACCACTTACTGCTTAGCCCTCGTGTGAATACCACCTGGTATTCCTCAAAACCACCCTTATCCGTTAGCGCCATTATTCAAAATTGTTCATGTTTCTTCAAAAATTCCACCATGGAACTTTTCTCCTCTGCGCATTCTCCTCCTTCCACATTTCTCTTCGCCATCGTTGAACCCTCTAAAGCAGTTAGACCCGTATAAATGTAGGTTTTATTTTGATTATTGGTCGCTTGTGCACGTTTCATGGTGGTTAAATGAGAAATCCATCCTACAGTCAAGGAAAGTTATTAAAGTCCAAGGGTGGCGATCCTCTGAGGCCTGATATCACAAAAAAGGACATAAAGGGTTGAATATCCATGTTTAATCGATGTGTCATGAACATCAGTTACTCCAGTTAAACCCTTCGGCGTAGAAAGCCACCTATACAAAAGAACAGTGAAGAAAATCATAGATTAAAGTTTAAAGGTTAAGCATAAAATTTGAATATCAAAGGCTTAGACTGTAGCTTAATAAGATGAAGACGCAGTTTGAAGACAAAAGATGATTAGAAAGGCCTTAAAGCACAAATAAATGGCCTAAATCAGTGTTTAAGTGACAAAATAAGATAGATTAGCAAAAGCACCGCTTCAAATGCCATATCAGTGAAGCAATTAATCCCCCAGAAACCAAAAAATGCCACCTACAAGCTTATTTACCTCAAAAGCATACAAATTGAATGCACAATCAGAGATATTTTGTAAAGACAGCTCAGAAGTTATTACAAGCCTACCTAAAAAACCTAAAAGTCAAAAAAAGCAACCAAGTAGTGCAGAAAGTTAATAGAAACGTAGAGTTAGACTTAAATACATTGTTCCTTCGGCCTTGCATGGTCTTAAAGGTCAAAAACATTAAACTCTGTCATTTATGAACCATTAGAGACCCCCTCTTTCACTCCACCTCCTCATTTACCTATAAATATTGTATGAGGAGTTCATTGTTTTTGTTGGTTGGATTATTATTGAAGTGTAAGATAGTTGTTGAAGCGATTGAAGTGTTGTTGAGTAGTTGAAGAATACTAGGTTGAGAAGAGAAGTTTTGAGCTATAGAGACCTGTTGGACTTGAAGTATGTAACTGGTTTGAACATCAATAATACAAGATGATTTATGGGATCCTGGTCTATGTTAATGGTGATGTTATTCCTCACTGTTTTTGTTTTCCCTTATGTTTTACATGTTGTCCATATTCTCTGATAAAGAATAGAAAATTTAGAGTAGGATTTACTATAAATTACCATATTTCTGTCTGAAAGCTTTATCTTTATTTTTTCCTCTACTAAGGTATGTTTAGAGGATTCCTAATTTCCCTCTAGGTTTATCCAACTTGTTGATTTGAGAATGATTGAATAGAGTATAACTTGTGAAGAAATGTTGGTGAGCCCATCTATTTCTGAGTACAACTAGAGATATTGTTTTTTAATGTTCTTTTCAAGGTTTTCTAAGTAGAGTTAACCTAGGGAAGTCTATGGTTTGCCCTGTCCTCTGGCTAGTATTTAACAGTTGCCTTGAAATATCCCTTGAGAGTATGCCAAAAGCAGGCTGGAATTCAAAGTTTATGTCTGATCTTAGGCTATTTTCCTTGTTCTCTTATATGTTTTCTCCTTTCTGAAAGTAGTCTTAGGATTACTGGATTGTTTTCTAAAAAGTGTGCTTTAATAAAAGTTTGTCTAAAGAAGTCTATGGTTTTCCCTGTCCTTTGGCTTGCTTCAAATAGTTACTTTGAAAGGCTTTTCTTCTTTTAGTGAAGTTAATAGATGCTTAATTTGTTGTTAGCTTTCCTTCTTTCACAACATTTTAATGTTTCATATCACAATTCAATATAAAAAGATCCTTTGATATAGATGACTTTCCCTATGGAAACTCTTGACGAATTGTTGTACAATTAAGTCCTTTTGTGACTCCATAGCCCAATGGGTTAATATTGTTTCTTGAACTATTATTTCAGCTGAAACATTATTCAACCTGCTCTCCCTTCACCCTTCAGTTAACTTCTTCAGTTAATGATGTCCATCCCAACCAAACAAAAAAACAATTTCTCTGAGCTTCATAACTAGTCTAATATCATAAACAAAGCATAAAGATATATCCTTTGAAAACACTTAATAGAGAGATACCTCTCTGAATCCAGGAAGGCTAGGTTCTAGGATTCCAAAGCAGTTTTGATGTGGCCCCTACAGTGTTTATTCTTGCCACTGTCATAAATTGTAGGGATCCAACACAACTGGAGCCCTCCTAGTAGGGTCTTTTCATTAATTTCAGGCTCTTTCATAGCAAGAGGCTTTGCAAGGATGGTAAATACATGTTTTTCCATCCTGGAATGATGGAGCTTAAATGTGTTCTTTTGTACCATAGATAAAGTGGTTCCTAGTGTCGATATGAGAAGCACTCCTAGTCTTCAATATACAACAATGTTGATGAGCATAAATAACTGCTAAGGATTTTCCTTAAATGGATTCATGATAAGTCATGCTTGATGCATTGTAAATTATGCTTTAATGGTGCTTTCAGAATTCAATCTTTGACATATTAAAGGAATAAAGGAGGACCTCAATAGACATAGCAATTATATGTGCTCTTATCATCCAACATAATGGCAGATCAACAACTCTCAGCAATGTAATTTAGAAATGTAATTAATCTTAATGAGCAGTTCTCCAATGTATGAGGCTTATCCATAAATTTTCTATATCTGGATTACAAACTTTTCCATCCTTTAAACTTAGCACATACATCATGAACATCATAGCTCCCTCTAAATATTGAAAAATTAACCTTGCCCAAAACATATCCATCTAGCTATTTGCAACCTATAATTAATACTTTGATCCATGTGCCAAAATCTTCCAATTATAATCATACAACTTATATGAAGTCTCTAAGGAAACTGAGATGAGTTATGAGGGTCATCATATTTAGATGACATGACTTGTCTCAATATTGAATAAGAAAATCATCAGGGATTTTATAGCTCCCTCTGAAGTCTTTCTATGACAGCTACCAATACATCAAATTGCCTAGTTCATGAAGAGGAGGCTTTCTCATTCAGGAAAATATTTATAGGATCCTATCTCAATGTAATAAAAGTATGATCTTCTGATTACCATGCTTTGAAAGAAATTATGTCATGTAGTCATGCACTCACTTCAAGGATGAAAGCTTCAATTTCTCAAACTGGTAGATCTAGTTTCTTCTTCGTAGATAAGCTACCCTTTGTCTTGTTCAAAACTTCGTTTGTGAACAAGATTATGACATATCACAATGGAAATTGCACAGTAATTATATCATACATATTGTTTGACTGAAAATAAACCATAGATGATGTTAGGTTGTATGTGTTGAGATGCCATTCATAGGAGTGATGCCACATATAAATTTCAAGATGTTTGTTACCCATGAGCTGATGTTTCGTTTGATCCCATGCTGGCCTACATACTGCTTCAAGTGGCTTTCTGCAGTCCATATTTTCTGCTAATACTACCACTTTAACTATATATGACATCCGCTTCTATTGTTGCTCCTGTTGTCTCTCTTCATTTACCATACTATTGTTACATTTATGCACAATCATGTTTATTTCGTACATCTCACAACTATTTTGTCTCTATGAGAGAGAGCCTTACCCTTACTCTCTATGTGTTGCTTCTCTTTAAAAGGAAAACACTACTAGCATGAAAATTGTTACAATTCTATCCTTTACAACTGAATGAAGAAACCCATACTAGAGATTTCTTGCTGCTAACAGAATTCCTGTAGATGGCATCTTTAACACTGTGCCTACTATTGATTGAGAGGATTTCTTTTATATCTCCATAATAGTGATGTTTTTTCTCTTCTCTAGCATATTGATGTCTTTATCAACACATAAGTAGGATAAGATGTATTACTTATATCATGGGCAATAGCATATGCCACCAACCTTGGTTAGTAGCTCATCATTAAGAAAATCCTACCTTAGACAGAAAACTGACTTGGAAACAAGCATGAGCTTAGTAAACTGCAATTGAAAAAACCCTACTGGTATGATTCTCATGGGCACAAAGCATTTTAAATGCACACATAGTTTCAACATATATGTTGTGAGGTTATCATAATATCACCTTACTGTAACTTTGGTAGTTTTAGATGCAATGGATGCAGATATAAAGTGATCACCTATAGTGTTGATTCAATGTAATCAAGGTCATAATATCACATACCATACTGACACGACTCTATTTTCATTATCATAAATGCACTAGGGGATATTCCTTGATTCATATACAATTCCTCTTCATAAGAAGCTATGCTATTGAGATTTCATAAGTTCAGTAGAATGCTACAAATGAAAGCTTCATATCATAAGAGACTTGTTCAGAGTTTACAACAAGACTTATATTTCACTGGTGCACAACACAATGCTTCATGGCAAACAAAACAGATTACCTAGTGCACCGATACTTATTTCATATCGTCTATGAACTTTCGTAGTGGATCACTTCAATCAGTCTGTTTATCCCATCTCCTACAGAGTAGTTTATAGAAGCATATCATCATCATGAATAAGGATCATGTTGTATGATTGTAGAGTGGTTCCAACTGTATAATCTCTAGGATTATCAGTCCCAAATGACTGTGAGTACACCTCCTATCTCCTAGATACTTCACTCCATGAACAGGCTAATTAGACAACCTTTCAATTAGCAATCTGTGCTTTGTTTTATGATGCAGGAATAAATTATAATCCCTTACATAGGCTCCATGATCTTCTAGGAAAAGCTACAGGGCTCAACATTATTATGTATTTTTGGTCTCAGTCCTTTCTACAGAACTCAACCAGAAAATAAGGATGCCCTTTTCCCTTTTTGACATAATATTCAGTCCTCTTATATGGATGATCGTGTCCATGGGATGTAACAATATTTTGGCCCTTCAATGGGATCAACTAAACCAACAATAGAGAATTGACTAGACCCCTCTTTATGGAAATGAAACTCTCCTTTACAGTGAGAAACTCAGTTCTCCAACTCAAAGATAATCGACCTCCTTTTTGACATAAACTCGGTCCTCTTGTGCTCAAAGTTGTGGTTTTTCGACTAGAAAGGAATAAAATACTTTGATCTGAATGAAAATAGTTCAGATTTGGCTCTCAGCCACAAAAAAATACTCAATTGTCAAAGTAACCCTTGAGACAAAGCCAATCATCGTTCTCTGAAATTTATATTTACCTGGATCTTCTCATATGCATAGAGATGAGTTATGCATAAGAGATACATAGTCAATGCATGTAAAACTTTCACGATGGATGTTGGTCCACATAATGATCAAAGTATGCAATGCATAATAATCATAAACCCTTAATTGATTCATGCCTCGACGCTTATTTTGAGCGGGAAGTCGACGTTCAGACCTACAGATCCCAAAATGTAATCTCTGAGAGCCAACACCATGGTCATGTGACCATGGGCCAGCCTGCTTTTTCCCTTTTACACTTATTACTAACGAAAGGGGGGGGTGGATGATATATAGGGGTGGGTGGATACAGGACCAAAGGATTCAAGAATAAAAATCTAAGGCACCCCACATCGATCCAGAGGGTCTCTCATTTTTCCTTTTTCCAAATAGATTTCACAATTTCTTGGTGAGGCAGGAAAGCAATACAATTTATTCTCACCCCCTATCTGTTGGGTAGTGAAATGAAGCCTACTTGGGGGGTTTTGGTTATGGTTCTTCTACTATAGGGTATGAAATATGCATCCGCTTCTTCCAGAACACATTTTAGGTATATATATGGGGGCATGTGGATAGAGGGCCAAAGGATTCAAGATTAAAAATCTAAGGCACCCCATATCGATACATAGGGTCTCTTGTTTTTTCTTTTTCCAAATAGATTTCACAATTTCTAAGTGAGGCAGGAAGGAAATACCATTGATTGTCACCCCAGGTCTACTGGGTAGTGCAATGAAGCCTCCTTGGGCGGTTTTGGTTCTGTTTCTGGCTCTCATGCTATGGGGTATGAAAGATGCATCCGCTTCTTCCAGAACATATTTTAGGTACATAAATGGAAGTAGGTTTTAAATGTTTTTCATGTCAAATTGGTGTTGTGATTCATGAAGGCCTAGTTTAAGCGCATTACAATGTTTTTCAAATCAGTTATGGATATTGGATATCGTTTTCTTTAGGTATGCGATCTAGCAATGTCTTAATGGTCGAATCATGATTGGTCTGAGAATTTTTTTTGTATTTTCTTTCTTTATGGGGTGAAGGGGGTTTTGAGAGCAGTCCACTGCCAGGTTTTTCATTGCAAAATCAAGTGTGCAAGTTTTTTTTATCTATTAATGTGACAACATGTAAGAACCATGGATTTATTTAATGAATAACATTGTACAACACGAAAGAAGGATGCAAAATAAGGGGTTTCCAGTACTGGGAATATTGCCTTCTGCGATGTATCCAAGGATTTCTATCCATTCACCATATTATTTACTCAAATGTCGGATATTTTAATGTGTGTATACGGTTTTTATTTGATCTTAGGGCTCAAATCCTAACGTTCTCACCCTATTTTTCCATTTTGGAGGTCCAAGAAAGTTTAGATCATCCTGCTATATCCATTTGTGATGTGTGGTGCCTATGGGCACTTTTCAAATCACCCTTACCAAAAGATCAAACAAAGTGTTTTGGAAGGGGTGGATGGATATTGAATGGAAAAATATGATTAGTCTGCCTATGCCTACCCTAAAGAGAAAGCATGTCTTACTCATAGGGTCTTCGGTTCCCTGGATTGAACGTATGCCACTAAAAAACATTGGGATCAGTTCAAGCCTTTCTGTAAAAAACTAGAACATAAGGAAACAAACGTATGAATCTAGATTACACCATTCATCATCTATATGTTATAGCTATGTTGGGAAACGTTTTTCTATTCATTCAACCTGTTTATTTGTTAGAAATAAAAACCTTTTTATTGGAAGAGTATGATAAATAGACATGGTGATTGTAGACTCCACTTCATGTAATATTGTTTCACCACCAATCTGTTAATATTTTTAAACATTAGTATGATATTTTGTTCAATGTGTTGTGTTCTTGTAGCCCTTTTGAGTTAATGTTTTTATTTCAAGAATAATATATATAGCCTATAGGCACATTTTACCGACTTTGTGGATCCTTCATTTTAAGGCATAGCCAAAAATTTAAGGCCTAGGACGTGTTTCGTTTGACAAGATCCTGGGTAGTCTTTACTTTTATAATTTTAATAGATATGTTGTTTTATTTATAGATAGTCTGTATGAATCACACCTGCTTCTAGTAGAAACAACTCATTTCTAGACATATAACTATCAAGCTTAAGTTTTCAATTTAAATTGTGAATGGTAATGTTGCTAATTATTTTTTGAAGTGTTGTCTTTTGCAACTTCTATATATGGATACATCTAGCACACAATATGAAATGTTTGTTTGTGTAATAGTTAAAGGTTTCAATTTTAGAACAGTGGAGTATTTTCCCTAGAAACATTTTATCTAAAATGATGTTTGGATTCCAAGCATGCAGTTCCGTGCTTAAATTCATGAATAAGCAGCGAGTGGTTTTTGGAATTAGGGGTGTTGTTGAAATAGATTTAGAAAAAATCATGACAACTTCTAGAGGTATTATTGAGGGTGGTTCAACATATGGAAATTTCCTTAGAATACCAACTTCACTCAAGCAGTGATGTCTGTTAGTATTGTCTTGACTTTATGGTCCAATACCTTGCAACTGCAAGACATCGTCATTGAGGCACCACTGAACATATCAAATTTGAAGGAATGTTTGAAATGAATGATAATATGCATTTCCAATTATCTTGTAGATTGCATATGGTGTCTGAAATATATATATATATATATATATATATATATATATATATATTCATTTCTTCTGGATCTAATATTGCAGAAACTCATATCTCTTTCATGAAAAAATGGAAAATGTTGTAAAAAATAAGGTTGCAAATGTAGTGGTACCTACTATTGATGTCATGTTTCAGGCTATCAAGTATTCCCCCTAAATTTTTACAATATCGAATTTGAAATCCGTAGTAACATGACTTGGTTTGTAAACCTCACTCATTTTAACATTTTTGAATCTTGAGATCATCATAGAAATAGTTTTTATAGATGATTTTTCTGCCTAGGTTGGGCATCCAACATTTGGAGATGACTGGTGATGATGTTAACTTGATTTTCTTTATAGTGAATTTGGGACAAAATTTTTTCCCCCAAAGAAAATTTTGAAGATGATTTCTGAAATTTTTTATCACCAAGATCAGAATGTGTGGGCATCTACTAAAGGGCTGACAATAAAGTTATGTCGGTTATTGGAAAAGATCCAATCAAGTCAATCTTATTTGATAAAATGCGAGATATTTTTGTAAGTATCCCACATATTTGATATACAAAATTTTGTGTAATTCTAATTTGTGTCCTAGGACCTCTATTGTAACTGCACTTTCTTTTTCTCTGCCCAAAAAAACGAATTGGATGCAGAGTTGGTTAATTTGGTTGGTGTTCCCAAACTTACTCATAAAATCAAGTAATTTTTTAATGGAAATGTGTTAGTATATTTTAATGTGTTACTGAACCCTAAAAATCTGTGACTTATTATTCTACATTTGGTAGATCTTGTAAAAGTTTCTCAATAATTTTTTGGTGCATACTTGTCACTGTTCTTAAAAATAGAGAATATTCATTGAAATATTACATAATGCATGTATTTATTCATGTCCTACATGGAATTCATATCCTTGTTAATGAATTTAAGGGCATCACTCATCCTTGATGGAATTGTTCACCTTTGGATGTTATAATGCCAGACTTTATAAAATTTCACTTGTGGATTTGCTTGATTGGTCCACCAAATCTCATAAATGATCTTTTGGGGCTCATAACCATTTATTTTTAATGGTATGATGAAATCCACATGTTGGACATGCAATCAAAATTAGAGACAAACTATGTTGAAAAGAATAAATTCTTAATAATTCATTGGTTAGATAATTAGCTTTATTAGTTGTGTAAATGTGGAGAGAATTCATAGATTGCTTGAATTAGTTGGTGACCTAAAAATGATCACTATGTTCTATTTTTCCTTAAAGTGATTTTTGTATTTTAGTGACTTTTTTGGCAAAAAAAGTGGGTATTATGTTACTTGGAGAGTAGAATACATATGTTCAAAAATGGAGGGACTTTTGGCTTTCCCTTCCCATTTACAAAAGTTTTCTTTAAGGCCTTTGTAAAATCTTAAGCTACAAAGATTTCTTCATAATCGACATATTTTGTAGAATCATCCCCTGGGATTTGATTTAACATCAATATAGAGAAATATTATTTCGGAGCTTCGAGTTTCCTTTATCACACTTAAAATTGAATGACACAAATGCTAAAAATTTAAACAAAACCAAGGATTGGTTCTGCATATTAGGAATGATAAGGATTCATGTTTCCTTCAGGTTAACCTAGTCACTAACAGCCACTTTTTCACTCTATTTTTTCCATTTACTCTTGAACCCCATCTTTCTTAGCATCATATTGATGAGATTGAAAAAACCTATTAGTTAGATTTCTAGCATTACGACCTCTTATTTCAACATATCTACCTTTTTTACAGCTCCTCTGTCTAGTCAAAGTATTTTTACCTTCTTTAGTACATCTTTGCAATTTGGTAATAAAAACTTTAGTTCCATCATTTTTGTCAATTCCTTAACTTAAAAACATAATTGTGTAGCCACTTTATACACTGATCTCCTACCCATTGTATGCTCATGACATCTTGGGAAAAGATCCACTCTTCACCAATCTATGGAATTAAGCTTGAGCACACTCGCACCTCTTGCAACCCTTCATTTGCTTAAACGTTGAATTTTGTTTGTTTTCCAAAGTGTTGTCAAGTCTCATATTCTTCCTTTTTCATATGTGCTTGATCTTCTCCACTTTGACCATTCCTCCTTTGACATTTACCATTCGTTGAATTCATCTTCATTTTAACTTTGTTTGCATTGGTAATCACTACAACTCCATAAACTAATGACATTGACAATAAAAAACCTATACGATAGTAGTACTGAGGTTCAGTGAAGTAAATACTCAATGTGGTTGTTGTTAGCCTCACTAGGTCCCATTAACATTTTGGTCATTCTCTACAATCAATTGTTGAATCCCTTGATGTTCCTCTTACCTTTTATGTTGTCATTTCTTATCAATAGCAAGTCTTTTATTGAATTATACAGGTGGTTAAAAATGTACAATTATGTGACAATGATGTAATCTTCATGTTACTTTTGTGGGTTGTGAGTTATATCATGATGTTATCTCCCTTTTTCCATATAATGCATTTCTTGGGGAAACCCACTTGTTAGTATAATTCTGAGGATGGTACCTAGGGTAAATTGGAGTCCTTAAGGCCCAATGCTAGGTCAACAGTCAACAATTGGCTCACGAAGGGAGCAAGAATGTCACAGAGTGGGATTTTCACCTTGGAGGGGGAGGAGAACAACTTTCCTCTCAATTTGGAGGGAGAGTCAAAGACTGACATGTTGGGGTTTTTAAAGGTAAGTTTTCTTATTTTGTTTTATTTGATTGTATATGTTTTAACATTCCTTCTTGTACTATATTAATCATGCACTATTTTTTCCTGTTCCTTACCTTTACTATTTTCAATGAAAATTTGAGAAAAGGGTCATCTTATAGTCAATTTCAATATTGGTTTAATTTAGATTCGTTCGTTTAATGATTCTTTCTAGATTATTTTACTGTTTTTCTTTCCAAAATGATAAGCTTATGTAGTAATTTTGGCATTCATTTTATCCTGGAAAAAGATGAACTTCATTCTGTGCCATGTCAGGTTTTAGCTATAATGATTTTCATTTTTTGGTTTGGAAGTTGGAACAAAAATAGAATCCTTGTCATGGGCTCCCCTTTACTATTAATAAGAAGTTTCTTTAGGCACTCAATATAGTTTGAACATTTCAAATTTCTAAAATGACCATGGGTAAGACTCAAGAGAGCAGAGCGTACTGTGGAGATAACAAGTGCTGAACTTCTCATATATCCTTAGTTTTAGGTCCCGGCTAAGATGTATTTATTTACGCATTGATGCTGGAGAGTTTACAATGTTGAGAATGCAGCAAGATGATGGAACTTAGTGAAATGAAGTCGCCTTCACTAAGTGGGCCCGCAGGCAAATTCTGGCGCAAAATCTATTTTTAGACTATGTCTATTTTTAGACATATGGAGCATGGTCCGGGGATTGCAGTATGTTATTCTTGGAGTATTGGTCATGTTGGTAAAAATAGATGGGAATCTTTTTTTTGGACCTATAGGTCGAAGTCTATTTTTAGACTACCTCTCCTTAAAATAGGGAAGTCAAATATTATTTACCCTTAATAATATTTGGACTATAAACTTCAGTTTACTCTCTTGGAGCACTTCAGTTCGAGCCTTGGAAGTGGCTCATGCATCTGACAGAGGAATCACGTGATTCCCAAGGGTTTGATGGCACATGCATGGTTGAATTCAGTTAGGACTTCAGTGGCAGAATTTTGGTGGAGTTAATGAGACAGCTAGTGGAGTTGTGTTCGGTTTAATTTAGTTGAACTGATTGAGATTAGTTTAACTAGCTAATCAATTAGTTATGAGTGGAGTGAATTAAATATTATTTAATTCATTAATTAGTAACTCATTATTCAACTCAAGAACACATCAGTTCACTACAGTGCATGATCAGTTCAGTGGAGACCAGTGAAAGAGGTAGATGAAAGGGTGGAGTTAGCTATCAGTGGCGACATCAGTTGTGCATGAGATTTGCACCACACTTGGAGGAATTGCCCATGATGATTGCGCTGTCAAGCCAAGGAGATTCAAACCTTGGATCTCTATATATACAGGCCATGATTGCGCAATAGAGGCAAGGCAATTAGTGGTGAGTTTTGAATCAGTAACCTGTTCAAAACTGAGCTAGTTTGTGAGTAACTTCATGAGAAAGTATTGGGTACTTGTGAGGAGTATTGTACTGAGTTTGTTACTTGATTTCTCCATTATAATATACATAATAGCTGCGGGGTTTTCAGCTATAAGCTTTCCCCATACATACTGTGTTAATGTGTATGATGATTTGATGTGCTATCGCTTGTTTTATTTCCGCATGTGTGATGATCTAAGTGGAAGAGATTATGTGTTGCATATGAATTCGAATTGATATGTGATCAGGATAGTCTCGGTGGATAATTAATCATTATTCAGCAAATTTCTACATGGTATCGGAGCTATTGAAGCAGAGATTGATCATCACGGTGATTACAAACTTATTTCGGTAGACAGAGTCTGCATGCGGGCCAGGTAGCCTCCGGATTCATCTTTCTTCGGAAAGTGAAAGGTCTGGTAAATGCCCCTTGCAGTCAATCTATGTGCTAGAAATAATTTGTTCTCACAGATCTAGAGCGGCTGAGCTTTGAGGTGGAATTCAAAATTTTGCAGCAGTTTTGTTTTCTTGGTGCCAGTGTTGAAAATGTCTTTCAATGGTTTGCGACTCGAATATGCTCTTGAAGGCAGTTCGAATTATGTTGCATGGAAGGATCGCATGGAGGCAGTATTAGAAGATAATGGTCTGAAGGAGTTCATAGATACGGATGTCCAAAAGCCCATTGATCCTGTTGAAGTAAAAGTATGGCAAAAGAAGATGGCGAAATGTCGAAGGATCCTATTGGAGGGCGTCAAGGATCATATTGTATCCAGCCTGCATGGAAAGGCTTCTCCATTTTTAATGTGGAAAGCTTTGACGGATCTATTCCAGAGTAAGAGTGACCAAAGGAAGCTGGCGCTCAAAGATAAGCTCAGGAACAACAAGATGGAGAAAGGCGACAGTATCGCCAAATACCTCACGAAGTTCACTCAGTGCAGAGATGAGCTGGGAAGTGTAGGGGTGACTGTCGAAGACGAGGACATGGTCGACCTGACTCTCCTTAGTCTTCCGAAGGCTTGGCACTCATATCAAGATAGTATCAATGGTCGGGAGAAGCTTCCGAGATGGGAGCACGTTTGGGCGGATCTCATGCAGGAGGAGATAAGGAGGACTACTCGAGATGGATCTTCATCAAAGGGAGCTGATGAAGAAAATTGCGCTTTGGTTGCGAAAGCAAAGAAGGGGAAGGGTAAGAAGTGATTTGAGTGGAAGAGATTATGTGTTGCATATGAATTCGAATTGATATGTGATCAGGATAGTCTCGGTGGATAATTAATCATTATTCAGCAAATTTCTACATGGTATCGGAGCTATTGAAGCAGAGATTGATCATCACGGTGATTACAAACTTATTTCGGTAGACAGAGTCTGCATGCGGGCCAGGTAGCCTCCGGATTCATCTTTCTTCGGAAAGTGAAAGGTCTGGTAAATGCCCCTTGCAGTCAATCTCTGTGCTAGAAATAATTTGTTCTCACATATCTAGAGCGGCTGAGCTTTGAGGTGGAATTCGAAATTTTGCAGCAGTTTTGTTTTCTTGGTGCCAGTGTTGAAAATGTCTTTCAACGGTTTGCGACTCGAATATGCTCTTGAAGGCAGTTCGAATTATGTTGCATGGAAGGATCACATGGAGGAAGTATTAGAAGATAATGGTCTGAAGGAGTTCGTAGATACGGATGTCCAAAAGCCCACTGATCCTGCTGAAGTCGAAGTATGGCAAAAGAAGATGGCGAAATGTCGAAGGATCTTGTTGGAGGGCATCAAGGATCATATTGTATCCAGCCTGCATGGAAAGGCTTCTCCATTTCTAATGTGGAAAGCTTTGAAGGATCTATTCCAGAGTAAGAGTGACCAAAGGAAGCTGGCGCTCAAAGATAAGCTCAGGAACATCAAGATGGAGAAAGGCGACAGTATCGCCAAATACCTCACGAAGTTCACTCAATGCAGAGATGAGCTGGGAAGTGTGGGGGTGACTGTTGAAGATGAGGACATGGTCGACCTAGCTCTCCTTGGTCTTCCGAAGGCTTGGCACTCATATCAAGATAGTGTCAATGGTCGGGAGAAGCTGCCGGGATGGGAGCGCCTTTGGGCGGATCTCATGCAGGAGGAGATAAGGAGGACTACTCGGGCTGGATCTTCATCAAAGGGAGCTGATGAAGAAAATTGCGCTTTGGTTGCCAAAGCAAAGAAGGGGAAGGGTAAGAAAACTTCTCATTCCGGTGCAAAGGGCAAGAAGCAGGATATGGCGAAAGTGAATTGTTTTCACTGCCATGATCACGGACATTATGCTACCAATTGTCCAAAGAAGAAGAAGAATAAGCAAGCGGGAAGATCTGCAGATGGAGAAGCTTTGGCTTCACAGTTCAAGCTTGAATTTTCACTGATCGCATGCTTGGTTTCAAGTGTGATGGGATTGGTGTGGTTCTTGGACAGCGGTGCGTCATTTCATATGACGAGAGATCGGGATTTGTTCTCAGATCTGGAGGACAAAGATTTGGGTGTGCACATCGAGATGGGCGATGATGGTAGATACAGTGCGACTGGTATCGGTACCATATCCTTTTAGAGGGAGTCTGGTAAACCCTTTGTATTGAAGGATGTCATGCATGTACCTGGATGGAAGAAGAACTTGATCTCTGTGGCGATGTTGGAGGATAAGGGGTATGATGTGGTCTTCAGCGAAGGAAAAGCCTTCCTGCGCAGTAAGACTACTGGAGAGACCAGGAAGATAGGGGTTCGAACCAAGAACCTTTATCAGTTGCAGGTAGATGGCTGCGCAGCTATGGCATGCAAGGCGGGAGAAGTGGTGAGCCGGGATGATGAGGGCGAACTGTGGCACAGGAGATTGGGCCACCTTCACCATGGAGCTTTGAAGATTCTGCAGCAGATTTATATTGGGCTTCCTAAGGGCACTCTTGCGCAGTCAGATCAGTGCAAGGGGTGTACTTTAGGGAAGTATGTGAAAGCCACCTTTCACGAGAAGGATAGTCGCGCCACGGCGATCCTTGAGAGAGTTCACACAGACGTGTGTGGTCCTTTCTCAGTTGCTTCGACAGCAAAGCACAAGTATTATGTGATCTTTGTTGATGATTTCTCTCGAAAGTGCTGGATCTTCTTCATGCGGAAGAAGAGCGATACATTCGCGAAGTTCTGTGAGTTTAAAGCACTGGTCGAGAAGGAGTCGGGGAAGAAGGTGATTGCTCTAAGGAGTGATAACGGTGGTGAATTCATCTCGGCTGAATTCAAGGAGTTATGCAGTGCAGAAGGGATTCGGAGAGAGCTCATCGCACCCCATAACCCACAGCAGAACGGGGTGGCTGAGCGGAAGAACAGAACGATCGTGGGTGCTGCACGAGCGATGTTGCATGATCAGGGCCTACCCCTTCACTTGTGGGCTGAGGCATGCAATACAGCAGTGTATGTGCAGAACCGTTGTCCTCACAAGGTTCTTGGCATGAGTACACCGGAGGAGGCTTATTCTGGCAAGAGGCCTGATATTTCCCATTTGCGGATTTTTGGTTCTCCTGTCTACATGCGTGTGACGAAGGATGCGAGAAGGAAGCTGGATCCAACTGCTGAGGTTGGAATATTTGTGGGGTACACTGATACACCTCACAACTACCGGGTGTATTTTTTAGACAGTCGAAAGACTGTTGTGCGACGGGATATAAAATTTCAGGAGGAGAAAGCCATGCGGTGTTCGCTTGAGAGGGAGCTACACTTGCATGCAGATGAGGAGCTGTTAGTTCCTAAGGAGGAGCTTCCGGATGTGGATCAGCCACAAGAGGAGGTTCAGGAGGTGGAAGAAACCACCCAGGCAGCGCCAACCATCAGAGGGCGCATGCACACTACAGAAGCTGAGCGACTGGAGAGAGATGTAGAGAAGGTTGTAGAACCACCTACAGCACAGCGCAGACAGAGGCAGTCACCGGATCGGTACACTAGATACATGGCTCTTGTGAGTCAATGTGTTGTGACGGAGCCATCCTCTTTTGAGGAAGCTGTGGAGGAACCCGCATGGGTTGATGCCATGATCGAAGAATATGATTCGATCATCAGGAACAGTGCATGGGAGATTGTCCCAAGACCGGTGGGAAAATCAGTGGTAGGTTCGCGATGGATCTACAAGGTGAAGCAGGCGGCTGACGGGAGTGTGGAGAAGTACAAGGCGAGATTTGTCGCCCGTGGCTTCTCACAGATCGAGGGGATTGACTATGAGGAGACTTTTGCACCTGTCGCAAGGTACTCTTCCATACGGGCGATCCTTGCTCTCTCAGCGCAGATGGGGTGGCACATTCATCAGATGGATGTGAAGACTGCGTTCCTCAATGGAGTTATTGAGGAGGAGGTGTACATAGAGCAGCCTGAAGGTTTCGAGATCTTCAGCAATGAGTCGCATGTGTGCCGACTCAAGAGAGCACTGTACGGGCTGAAGCAAGCACCTCGTGCTTGGTACACTCGCATAGACAGCTACTTCACCGGGCTTGGATTCTCCAAGAGTGAGGCGGATCCTAACCTGTACCAGATTGTGGTGGAGGGGAAGCTGTTGATCATCGTACTATATGTAGATGATCTGATTTTGATGGGTGATGAACAGTTGATACTTTCATGCAAGGAGGATCTTGCACGGGAGTTTGAAATGAAGGACCTGGGCATCCTTCATTATTTCCTGGGATTGGAGATTTTGCAGCGCAGTGGAGGACTGTTTGTTTCTCAGGGCAAGTATGCCCGGGAGATTCTGGAGAGGTTCAACATGCAAGGCTGCAAGCCTGTTGACACTCCTCTTCCTGGTGGTTGGAGGAAGGAGGATGCTACTTGAGCGGAGGTAGTGGATGCCACTGTCTATCGACAGTTGGTGGGGTCGCTTATGTATCTGGTCAATACACGACCCGATATATGCTATGCAGTTAACCAGCTTTAGCAAGCTATGGTTAAGCCTACCAAGCTCTTTTGGAAGGCAGGCAAGCATGTATTGCGCTATATCAGAGGCACATCGGGATATGGTCTATGGTACAGACAGGAGGATGGAGCGAAGCTTTCTAGCTTCACTGATGCAGATTGGGCAGGGAGTCCAACGGACCGGAAGAGCACTTCTGGAGGAGTTTTCAGCATTGGGTCGACAGCAGTTTCCTGGTACAGCAGGAAGCAGAGATCCGTGGCACTCGGTTCAGCAGAGGCCGAGTATAATCTTGCTATAGTTAATTCAAAATGTTGAAAATGCAGCAAGATGATGGAGCTTAGTGAAATGAAGTCGCCTTCACTAAGTGGGCCCGCAGGCAAATTCTGGCGCAAAGTCTATTTTTAGACTATGTCTATTTTTAGACATATGGAGCATGATTCGGGGATTCCAGTTTGAGATTCTTGGAGCATTGGTCATGTTGGTAAAAATAGATGAGACTCTATTTTTTAGGTCGAAGAGGTCGAAGGCTATTTTTAGACTGCCTCTCCTAAAAATAGGGAAGTCAAATATTATTTACCCTTAATAATATTTAGACTATAAACTTCAGTTTACTCTCTTAGAGCACTTCAGTTCGAGCCTTGGAAGTGGCTCATGCATCTGACAGAGGAATTACGCTATTCCCAAGGGTTTGATGGCATCATGCATGGTTGACTTCAGTTAGGACTTCAGTGGCAGAAGTTTGGTGGAGTTAATGAGACAGATAGTGGAGTTGTGTTCTGTTTATTTTAGTTGAACTAGTTGAAATTAGTTTAACTAGCTAATCAATTAGTTATGAGTGGAGTGAATTAAATATTATTTAATTCATTAATTAGTAACTCATTATTCAACTCAAGAACACATCAGTTCACTACAGTGCATGGACAGTTCAGTGGAGACCAGTGGAAGAGGTAGATGAAAGGGTGAGTACAGCTATCAGTTGGGACATTAGTTGTGCATGAGATTTGCACCACACTTGGAGGCAATTTCCCATGATGATTGCGCTGTCAAGCCAAGGAGATTCAAACCTTGGATCTCTATTTAGACAGGCCATGATTGCGCAATAGAGGCAGGCAATTAGTGGATGTGTTTTGAACCCGTGACTTGTTCAAAACCAAGCTAGTTTGTGTGTAACTTCATGAGACAGTACTGAGTACTTGTGAGGAGTATTGTACTGAGTTTGTTACATGTTTTCTCCATTATAATATACACAATAGCTGCGGGGTTTTCAGCTATAAGCTTTCCCCATACATACTGTGTTAATGTGTATGATGATTTGATGTGTTATCGCTTGATTTTATTTTCGCATGTGTGATGATGAGTGGAGATTATATGTATATGAATTCGAATTGATATGTGATCGGGGGATAGTCTACGGTGGATAATTAATCATTATTCATAAATTTTCTGTAGTATCAGAGCTATTGAAGCAAAGATTGATCATCACAGTGATTACAAACTTATTTCGGTAGACAGAGTCTGCATGCAGGCCAGGTAGCCTCTGGATCCATCCTTTCTTTGAAAGGTGATATATCCAGTAAATGCCCCTGCAGTCGATCTCTGTGCTAGAAATAATTTGTTCTCACAGATCAAGGGCGGTTGAGCTTTGAGTTGGAATTCGAATTTTGCAGCAGTTTTGTTTTCTTGGTGCCGGTGTTGAAAATGTCTTTCAACGGTTTGCGACTCGAATATGCTCTTGAAGGCAGTTCGAATTATGTTGCATGGAAGGATCGCATGGAAGCAGTATTAGAAGATAATGGTCTGAAGGAGTTCATAGATATGGATGTCCAAAAGCCCACTGATCCTGCTGAAGTCGATGCATGGCAAAAGAAGATGGCGAAGTGTCGAAGGATCCTGTTGGAGGGCGTCAAGGTTCATATTGTATCCAGCCTGCATGGAAAGGCTTCTCCATATTTAATGTGGAAAGCTTTGACGGATCTATTCCAGAGTAAGAGCGACCAAAGGAAGCTAGCGCTCAAAGATAAGCTCAGAAACATCAAGATGGAGAAAGGCAACAGTATCGCCAAATACCTCACGAAGTTCACTCAATGCAGAGATGAGCTGGGAAGTGTGGGGGTGACTGTCGAAGACGAGGACATGGTCGACCTGGCTCTCCTTGGTCTTCCGAAGGCTTGGCACTCATATCAAGATAGTGCCAATGGTCGGGAGAAGCTACCGGGATGGGAGCGCCTTTGGGCGGATCTCATGCAGGAGGAGATAAGGAGGACTACTCGAGATGGATCTTCATCAAAGGGAGCTGATGAAGAAAACTGCGCTTTGGTGGCCAAAGCAAAGAAGGGGAAGGGTAAGAAAACCTCTCATTCTGGTGCAAAGGGTAAGAAGCAGATATGGCGAAAGTGAAGTGTTTTCACTGCCATGATCACGGACATTATGCTACCAATTGTCCAAAGAAGAAGAAGAACAAGCAAGCGGGAAGATCTGCAGATGGAGAAGCTTTGGCTTCACAGTTCGAGCTTGACTTTTCACTGATTGCATGCTTGGTTTCAAGTGTGATGGGATCGCTGTGGTTCTTGGACAGCGGTGCGTCATTTCATATGACGGGAGATCGGGAGTTGTTCTCAGATCTGGAGGACAAGGATTTGGGTATGCACATCGAGATGGGCGATGATGGTAGATACAGTGCGACTGGTATTGGTACCATATCCTTTCAGAGGGAGTCTGGTAAACCCTTTGTATTAAAGGATGTCATGCATGTACCTGGATTGAAGAAGAACTTGATCTCTGTGGCGATGT